>APFE030689387.1:0-50497 GCA_000404065.3 Pinus taeda
CCACAAGGAAGGAAAACCCTATGCATGGGTCAAATGGAGTAGAATTTCTACTCCTAAAAAATGGGGAGGTTGGGCCCTAAAAATCCTCTCTACTTTTGTACAAACACTTGCAGAAAAACTAGGTTGGTTGCTCTTGAAGCAAAAGAGCCTTTGGTCGGAGGTGGTTACCTACAAATGCATCTGGGCAAGCTTTATGTTTGATTGGTTAAGGTTACATACCTAGAATGGGAAGGGTATATTAGTGACCTTGAGGGATGTAATAAATACCCTTCCAACCATAAGAAGGGGTCCCACATGGAGGATTAGTAATGTGGGTCTATCCACGTTGGAATCGATCCATGGATCGGCTCCAGAAACTCCTACCATATCCCACCTAACCTGATTAACTTCCTCAATCAAAATGGAGTGGTAAACATAACACAACTCAGAGACCCTCACAATACAACTATATATTAGCAAGCATGGTTATCCCGGGAGGCCTTGGATATACCAGCTCAATGGTACATCGAGTGGAGGACTTACATGCAGGCATTAATTGACTCCGATGTGAGATTAAAGGATGAGGGTGATGACAAGATCTCGGGATTTGCACAGAAAGTAAAGTATACCCCAAAGGATGGATACCTTATCATCCATGCTCGCCACAAGTCAATCTCTGAAAAACTGGTGGAGTAATATCTGGAAGTTAAAAGGTCCACCATGCACTCGCTTATTGATGTGGAACATCATTATGGATAAAACCCTGAATATATCTAATCTTAGGTAATGATTATTTCTCGGGCCTACATGGTGTGTTTTATGTCGAGCATAGGAGGGATCAGATCGACATCTCTCCCTCTCATGCCCCACTACTCAACAGGTATGGGCACAGGTCTTACACACACTAAACTTACCACTTACATGGATTGGTGTTGATATACCAACTGCCTAGAACAGGTGCTCGGTAGCAGAAACTAACCCAAGAGCTCGAAACATGCCTTTAATATTATGCTCATACATTTGGATGTGCGAGAACAACAATATATTTCAAGGAAAAAACATTGTCTTGACACAGATAATCCCCAAGATCTGTAATAGATATTTGGAAATCGTGGTCAATGAAAAGGTTGTCATTGACAATGTGCACCCTTCGGCCTATTTCAATGGAGCAGCACAAGAATATGGTTGTGGTGGTGGAATTATCCTTCATTTGACATAAACACACTATTTTCACATCTGTTTAGGGTTGGGGATGGAACAAATAATTTCGCAGAGCTCCTTACAGTCTTTCATCTCTTATATTTTGTTATTTACAAAAATTGCAAACAAATACAAATTTACCGGGACTCCAAGATTGTTATTAACTAGTTCAACTCCATATCAACATGCCATGCATATACACTTAGAACCATATTGGATTATTTTTAATTTCTAAAAACACAATTTTATCTTGTTTCATGTACTCATATCTACAGGAAGCGCAACAAATCCACGAACCGACTTTCAAAAGAGGCAACACATCATCCTAGAGGGGAATAGATCGTGAGGGAGCATACACTTTAGCAGATCTATGAGTTCTTCCATAGACCATACATGGATTATGATCTACATAGGGCTGACCCACCCTAACTTATCAATTTTTTGCGTGTTAATATTTTGCCTACAGAATAGTAATCACCATGGGTGAATTTTTGAATATGTAAATAAAATGTATATGATTAGATACTAATAACATAACCTACACAAGGTCTTTTTCTAGTTTCATTATACTTACAAATAGTCCACTTTTTATGCATATCCATGTGGCATTTACAACATGTTATTTTCTTTGTTAATGAAAATTATGATATTTCTCCTCTATAAATATAATAATGTATATATATATATATAATATATATATATATATATATTATATATATATATATATATATATAATTAGCGTTTTATTATTATTAATTATTTTTAATTATTTATATAATTTAATTTATTCTTTTTTTTCATCTATTGTTTAAAATGTCTATTTTTATTAATTTAGTTAAAATATAGTTTCCCTTGTTTGGTTACAATAAGATGCTTTATTTATTTGTTTTATATTATTGTTTTTTAAGTCTACCGAGCTATTTAATAGAATAGGCCCTCCGATAACAAATAATATTATATAAATAATTATTAAATTCATTGAAATAGAATTTTCTAGATTTAGTTATTCGTGAGAGCTAGTTCTTAACTAAACTCATAATATTTTAACATTCTAATATTATATACATAATTATTAAATTCATTAAAATAGAATTTTCTAGATTTAGTTATTCGTGAGAGCTAGTTCTTAACTAAACTCATAATATTTTAACATTCTAATATTATATACATAATTATTAAATTCATTAAAATAGAATATTCTAGATTTATTTATTCATAACACCTAATTTTTAACAAAATTTTAAATAATATTTTTCTTACCTTAATAACTAATTTTGTAATGACTAACTATGGCCAATGGTGCATCCATGCTATTTATCTACACAGATCGATTGGTTTCCACCTTGTTGTGAGGATGAACCATATTAGTTGGTTATAAATGTCCACCAAATCCTAATAATGTGATTGATCCCAAGACATATTTCTACATTATGGATCACAAAGTCTTGGATCTAACATGTTTATTCTGGTTTTGTTTTCTTTGAAGAATTGCCATGGATTGGTAGTTTGGAGGGTTCAATACACCATTAGGTTTCTAGCCTTATTTTTTTTTGCATAAGTAGCTTTAGATAGTAAGAAAAATACTCATACAAACAAAATTAGAATGTAGCAGACATGAAATCTTGGTCAACATTCTATAAAAAAATTCAGAACTTTGTTAGATATACTATGAGAGATGATTTTATATGCTCGAAAATTCTATCTCAAACAAGTGTCTCACGGAAGATCATCATAACTCTCTTTTGATACATTAAAATTGAATTTTGTAAAAATTGGTCAAAATTTGAGAGAATCTAGTTTCTTGGGTACTGTTTTAATTGCCAAATGTTGAAAGAGTGTCTTTGGGTAGACCATAGAAGTTCAGTCTATTCCACGAGTCCATAAGGAGGTCATCTTTGGAGAATTTGTGTAACATTGACTTGAAGAATATAATCTCAATGTAACTAGTGTTGTTGGAAACATGATACCATAGGAGAAAATTTTGTATGTTGGAAGGCCAATATTATAGAGATACAAAAATTTCAAGTTCAAGATCCAAAATCAAAGGGAAAAGCTATGTATTTTTAAAATTTGCATCACTTTTTTTTGAAAGAATAATATGAAGCATTTCAGGCATCATAGTAAAAGAAAAAAAAGCGTTGAGTGGTGATAAATATCAAACAAAAATATTCAATGGTGGAGCATGTTACGGTCCTATAATAATAGGATTCATAATTTTGAATTGGCTATGGTTAGTGTTGTAATACTGTAGATAATTTTTCTTTCGACAAAATGTTTTCCATATTAAAAATTTAAAAATTTAAAGACGATATGTCCTAAAAGAATAATCAAAGGACAAAAAGAAAGGAGAAATATAAAAAAAAATTAAAAAATATGAACCCCGAAAAGAAATAAAAATAGATCATGAAAATGTGAAAATTTAAATTCCACTACTTTCCACTTTACTGTGGAAAATAAGATTGTGTGCATCTTGTAAGAAATGCCACAATCCATGATGTTCAAATAGTTTAATCTTGACTCATCCATGCTTTAAATTTCATGTTGATAGATAGAGAATAAAGATCTAGCCAAATTGTTATATCTTGGCACATCAATAGTTAGGTAAAAAATAAAAATGAGCTCATGAGTTTAATGTGACCCATTGGAAATTATAAGGTTAGAAATACATAGCTTTCTGATCAAAAGAAAATGAAATAAAGAGTCAGCAAGTTCAAATGCACCCATTGAAATTAAGAGAAAATGTTAGGGTAAATAAAGGGTAGGTAGAAGAAATGTTGCAAATGCACAAGGTTGCTAAGTCAAAAACACATTTATCATGCTTAATCCTATGTTCCATGTGCATGAGGAATTGTGATAAAGAAAGGATATTCACTAAGCTTCTTTACTAATTTCCCCTCATTTCACTACACCCCACATAGTTATTTGATAATTTCCCCATTTTTTCCTTCATTAGTTATAAATACCCTTGTCCCCTCATTCTGACCTTTACACCTTGGTCTCAAACACTCCCCTAGAAGTTACCCTTAAAAAAATCATCCCCCTTCCTAAAAACCCTTTCCTAGCGTGAAGCTTATTCCCGAGTTCAAATATTACTTTCCCCACTTATTAATTTCCCTATTCCCCTTATAAACCCAGAAAACCATTTATCCTAAGTTTTTTTCTATGCTCTCGCATTATCCAATTTATGTCCCCCACTCTATATTTCCCAGATACCCTTTTTAACCCAATAACCCTTGGCGGACTTAAAAAACCTCTACCACATAACCCATGGTCCCATCTTGTGTTCTAAAGTCTAATTCTTCCTCCTTTAGCTTAAACTCTATCTACTTAGGTTCCTTTAATCGGACTTCATGTTTAATAAAATATTTCACCTCTCTGAAGACCACATAACGGTTGTACACAACCTTCCTTGTTTATGAGTTCCAAACCTTATAACCTTTTTAATCATCCTTATACCCAATGAAGATGCACTTTTCGGATTTAGTATCCAATTTTTCTATTTTCTCATTTGGAACATGTACATATGCATCACATCGAAATACCCTCAAATGTGAAAGATAAGGTTTCTTATGAGTCAATACCTTTTGTGGAGACTTATCCTCCAACGCTGATGATAGTGATATGTTAACCATGTAACATGTAGTCTCCACTCCCTCTCTCGAGAGCTCTTGTCCTAACCCCACACCACTGACCATGCTTCTTGCATTTTCCATCAACGTCTTGTTCATTCTTTCTGCAACTCCATTTTGATGAGGTGTGTATGGAGTAGCCTTTTGCGGTGCTATACCACACTTCTTACAGAACTCTTCAAATTCCTTCATGTAAAAGTCTCCACCATTATCAACCCTTGGCACCTTTATATTTTTACCTCTCTGGTTTTCCATGAGAGCCTTAACATATTTGAGCCTCTCAAAGATTTCAAATTTCTTCATGAGGAAATATATCCATGTATTCCGTGAGAAGTCATCTATAAATGATACATAGTAAACAAAATTTCCGAGTGATGGAACTAACATAGGTGCAAACACATCACTATGTACAAGCTTTAATATTTGTTTCTCTCTCTTACGACGAGAGGGGAAACTCACACGACTCTCCTTTCCATATACACAATTTTTGCAAAAATAAAAATATAGAGAAGAATTAGACATAACTGCTACTATACCATTACCATGAGGTATTCAAAGAACCTCCTCTCCAATATGTCCAAGCCTTTGATTGCGTAGCATGGTCTTTTCTCGAGAGACCACTAGATTTTCTGCTCCACTTTGAGGAATCACACAAATGTTCCACCAATAAATAATAGTGCTACCCTAAAGCTTGTAGAAAGTTCCAATTCAAACTCCCCACATCAATACGAGTGCTCCCCGAATCGTCTTTCATGTATCTTCATCGAACATTTCTCTTAAACTTGCATGATCCAACTTTCTTACATAAATCAAATTTCTAGCCAATGAAAAAATATGCAAAACTCCGGGAAGTGTTCTAATCCTTTCAACTTGAAACATCAACTTGTGTTTTTGGTGACCCACGATTCTAGACTTCATGTCATCCCCTAAGATAGCATCACCACTATCATATTTGTCTTACTCGCAAAACCACTCCCCATGGGGAGTGAAGTGAAGGGATGCACCTACGTCAATCAACCATGCCTCATGATCTACATGTGTACACGAAGAAGAAGCCAAGTACATATCCCCACCTTCATCTGAGGTGGTTTTTTCCTCTGCAGAAGGAGCATCATCACATCACCTTGCTTCCTAAGGAGCTTTATATTTATAATCCCTTTTGAAGTGCCCTTCCTTTCCACATTTCCAGCACACCTTTAAAGTTTTTTCTAGAGATTTAGATCTCCTACTCAAGAACTTATTTTTGTTTCTCTTTTGGAACGAACCTCGTAAAAACAAGGCATCAACATTTTGGCCCTCCATATTTTTCTGTCTCATCTCCTCTGATAGCAAGGATGAGACTATTTCATCAAACTACAAGGTAGATGCATTGCTACTTATTACAACAACCAAAATATCCCGCGAATCTAGTAGAGAACAAAAAAACTAATGCATTTATCTTCATCTCAAATTTTAATATCAACAGATGATAACTTGCTTACCAAAATATTAAAGACATTTAGATTCTTTGTCACTGAGCCTCCATTTTTCATCCTCACGTTATACAGTTTTTCCGTTGGAATAATTTATTGACTAGAGAATTAGATTGGTACAAAGTCACTAACTTGTCTCACAAAGCCTTCACCAAAGCTTCCCCTCATACATTACAATACTAAATCTAAGTCACGCGATGGTATTGTGCTCGTTGTCTTCCCATACAACTTTTTTCTGTCTTCATCTCACATTTTTGTTGGTTTAGTACTTGGATCTACTGAGATCCATAGATCTTTATTCACCAACACATCTTGCATCTTGAGTTTCAACAACTCAAAACTCTCACCATTAAATTTCTCAATCTCTATCTTTCCACTACTCACCATATTCTTTCATCACAAGAATCAATCCCACACATCTCCTAGTGAAAAGGGTCTACCACACGCTTGAGAAAAAACCACTCAATAGCAAAAGCATCCCCTTGAAGCCAAAACGACTCTAATATCAAATGTAGGTTTTAACCGTGTACATAAATTATGTGCATACGAATTCTAAAAACATAAAGCAAACAATGGGGAGAGGAGAAAAGATAAAATAGATATACATAGAAATTTTCCCTTCAATCGTAAAACTACGAGATTGATTTTTCATTATGTCCCTTTCAATGTTACAATACATATATATACATGCAGAAACAACCATAAACCCAATCCTTTAACCATGGATTAGAACATAACCGTAGTTCCCCTAACGTGATCTATAAAATACCATGGACAAAAAACCATCATGTCCAAAAACCATAGGTAGGTCTGCCATCTAATATAGGGTCCAAAAATTTTCCCACAGCATTGCGTGAGACCTTGTGGAAGAGGGATACCGCCCAGTGCATACCCCGTGACACGGGGGCAGCCACCCCCCTATGGTCCATGGCATCACCCGACAAAAAGTATAGGCACATGGAGTAATCTATAATGAATTATTTCATGTTGGGTCTTTAGTACACTAGAGTTTGTTCTCTTTCTTTTTAAAAGTTATATATGTATTTTCATTTATGTAAGGAGGTTATTTAAAACATTATATATATATGATTTTATTATATCATGTATAGATTATTTGGTGGAATTGGTATGCAATGGCCTTTTACACCCATGACACACAATTGGTCTTGTATATTATTATTATAACCTCTATTGGTTCTCATACTATCCCATACTTGGTATATAGGGTTAACTCATGTTTTTACGAATGAGTATTATAAGGAGTGCCTTAAGAACGCACTCTCTCACACTCTTATCTATATCCTAGGGGATTTTCATAAAAGAAATATTGGGTGAGCTTAATCCACTTATGTATACATAGGTCACAAATCCATTAATATAATACCTTTGGGACAAATATGAGGGTTCAACCATTACTTCAAGGTATTTCCATGATTTTAAAAATTAGTGACATAATTAATGTGCTTATATGTGTTTGTGTTAGAAGACCATTAGTATAAGGTCTGAGAATGCAACCATGAAGTTTGACCATTACCTCAAGGTAATCCCATAACTTTTAAGATAAGTAGCCCTCACTAGAATTATACTTTTCCCAAAAAAAAGTCTTGGTTGGCAAAATTACCTGAAATCCTTTGAAATAATTTCTATTTTGAAATTTCTTGGAATTCATTTTGAAAATATACTATACTATTATTAATCAATTTAAAACATATTTAATAACATAAAGGGACTTTCATTATTAAGCTACCATATCACATAATGATACCATCAGAAAAACCCAAAACTCCAAAATTTGTTTTTGATTGTATTTTTTTTAAATGGGTCAAAATTTATAGACTCTATAATATTTTAGGCATTCACACTCTACTTTAAAATATAAAAAAAAAAACAATAAATTTCATTACAAAATTGAGTTGCAAATAGATTTGGGTAGTTTCTTGCAATCCTATTGGTGGACCAAATTCTCATGGTTGTGGCCATGCCCTTCCCTGACGTATAAAGCAAATTTGCATCTATAGTAAAACGCTTTTCATCGACTCGTCTAAAAACATCTGGGTGTTCTTTAGGGACACAATCGTGGACTTATGATGGTCCTGGGGCAATCAGCCATCCCGTCGGTGTGAAATTCTTCATAGCCTTTGTGTTAAGGGGTTCTTGTTTCTTGTCGGATCAAACAACTTATCGTTGCATGAACCTTATATGAATCTATTCCGACCTCGATAATTTTCATTTCAAGAGAGACTGCTCCTTTTCAATCCGTAATCTCACCGCCCTTCAATCTGTGCTGGATTCCCCTATCTCGCACAGGTGTTTTTTCGGAGGATCCGTGCTATTTTCAGGCCAAGATGCAGATATTTGTGCAGAGTTTCAAAGCGAGGACGATCGTCCTCGATGTTGAAAGCAGCGATACCATTGATAATTTGAAGAGAAAAATCCAGGTATTGGAATCATGTTGTATCCCAATTAGGTTTATGTTTCATTTTTTTTAGTTGTTTGATGCGAGTGGGGTTTTGTAGAACTTAGTTTTTGTTTTCGAATTTTTTTGTTACATGTGGGGTTTTTCTTTTACTGATGGCTTTTGGTTATCAATGGATTCTTTTATGATTTTCTTTCTGGTCTCTGTGGTTTTATTCCGGGCATTGATGCCGCGTCGTTGCCGTTATATTTTATTTTTTGCGGGTTTTTTTTTTTTTGTGTCATGTGAACTTTGTGTATGCATACTTTTCCTTCACTTTTGATCCAAGGGGAATACGGCTTTATTATTTTTTTAGATTCTGCAACTCTGTATGGTCAGTGATTGCGCTCTTAACCATTGGGTATTCTATCATGCATTTTTTTGTTATTTTCTTTCCTTGTATTGATGAAATTAAATGCTATTTGCGTAGAATTTTTTACTTTTACGTCTATAAAATGCCTCTCATGTATTGATTAGCCACCAGATATCCAGAGGTGAGATAACTTTTATATATGCATTGATCATCCGCCATCTATTCGCTAATGAGATGCTACTTACATTATACACCTACGTACTCACCTGGACTTAACTCCGTGTAGGTTAGGTGTCCGCCACTTCTTTGGTATATCTTTGAACGCTGGGGGAGGATATAACAACTCCCCACTTTCCCCCACTCTGCTGACCTCTTAAATCTGGCAAGTCTTAACCAAAACACAATCGTGAAACTCGCTTTTTATGTTCACCTGGTATTCATCTCCGGGTGTCATAAGTTTGAGCCATATCTCCAAGTGAGCCAAAGCTGGTGGGGATGGAACCTTACCCTGTCGTGAGAAACTTCTAACTCCTCACTGTTACTGCCGAGCCTATCACGCGTACCAAAACATGATTACTTGATATTGGTACTTACTAATACTCGTTAAAATCATTGTGGATTTTTACCGCTTGTATAGTGCTTGCTGAGAGCCTTTTCAATCTTTGCAAATTTTGAAGCATAGGTAAAGTAGTCATTCACAGCCTTTTCAATCATTGTCGATTTTTGTAATATCTATGGTGTATCGTAATTGCTGATAGTCGTTTAAACTATTGATGAGTTTTAAGGTTTTCCGTAGTATTTGAAGTTTAAGCACTGTGTATACTGAGTGTTTTCTTTCTGTTGTAAAATGCAATTGCACTTGGGCTTGACCTAGGTGTGTTATTTGGTTGTTGTGACAGTATAAGGAGGGTATCCCTCCACATGAGCAGCGATTAATGTTTGGTTGGAAACAACTAGAAGATGGGCTCACTCTAGCTGATTATAATATGGAAAACCACTCAACTCTTAGCTTATTTTTGCGGTTAAGGGGAGGCATTGAACAACTAGAAGATGGGCTCACTCTAGCTGATTATAATATGGAAAACTACTCAACTCTTCGCTTACTTTTGCTGTTAACGGGAGGCATTTCCATCAAGGTGAAAACCCTTACAGGAAAGGATGTCGAGATAGATATTGAACCCAATGATACAATTGATGAAATTAAGCAGTCAGTTGAGGAAAAGAAAGACAATTGATGAAATTAAGCAGTCAGTTGAGGAAAAGAAAGGAATACCGCCTATGGAGCAAAGGTATGCAATACTCCTAGTTCCATGTGCAAGTATATTTTCGTGGCTTTTATAATATAATATAGTTCTTCTATGATTTCATCTATTTTGGTGTATTCCTTAATATAATTTAGTTATTTTATAGTATGATTTCATTGTGCAAGTGACTCTATATTATTGTAAGTTAAGCATATGTGTGTTCCTATATCATTGTAAGTTAAGTATATGTGTGTTCCTAGAGCCTAGACCATAATGGGTTTAATTAGATGTTGCAGCATTGAGCTTTTCAAGCTCAAACAACATTTGGATTATCATCAGCTTTTAGGACTTTTTCAAACTTTTGTATTTATTTGGGTTTTTAAGTAATTTCTAGGATTTTTTTCAAAATTCTGTATTTATTTGGGTTTTGAAGTAGCTGATCTGTTTCATGTTTCCATAATTTAAAGAATATCTTTCAATTTTATCTCTTCAGCCACTGGGGAGGAAATACTTAGGCAATAAGTGCAATTTTTGGTTCTTTTTTTTTGGGAAGGTCATTAGTGTTTCATGTTTTTGTTAGTATATTTTTCTCTCTAACACTTGATCCTTCTAGTCATTTATAATAGATGTAATTTTGCATTTTATATTAAATTCAAAAGAGATACTTTGTGTAGGATAAAATATTGAAATGTTGAATGATGTACATAAATAAATTTCTTATCTGTATTGAAGGATTGATTTTTTTTTAATACTAATTTTTTTTGTTTTGATGCCCATTCCAGGGTCATTTATGTAGGAAAACAAATGAATGATGAAAAGATACCCAGTGAGTACAAAATTGGGGGTGGTTATGTTCTTCCACTGGCTCTGGGTGGGGGTTGTTAGTGATATGGATAAGAATTTTTTTTTCCACTCACTATTCAATTCTAAATCAGTTTTAACTAAGTGATGAAGATTATGGATGCATTGAGTTACCTGGAATTGTCCAATTTTGTAAGGTTTCTAATGTCTTATTCTCATTAAAATTAACCAATTGGTGGGTGGAGGTTGTTAGTGAGATGGATAAGAAATATTTTTTGCCACTCAATATTAAATTCTAAATCAGTTTTAACTAAGTGATGAAGATTATGGATGCATTGAGTTACCTAGAATTGTCCATTTTCCTAAGGTTTCTAATGTCTTATTCTCCTTAAAATTAACCAATTCAAAATTTGTGGACTTGTTTTTTATTTACATTTTGTGATTATTTTCTTTGTTCTGCATATCATTCCTAAACACTTCTAAAGATATAGTTGATATTAATTCCTGAGCACTTCTCAAGATATAGCTGATATTAAGTGATTGGTTGGAATTATGATGCTAGGTTGGAATACTTGTGTGGTGAGAGGATTATGTGATATCTCATTTTTTTTAATGGAGATTATATGCCCATAAAGTACAAACATACAATGGAATATGTGATATCATATTTGTTTTACATTGTTTTTTTCTTTTGTGGTGACAAGGTTTTGTTATATTTTATTTTTTCAATGGAGATTAAATGCTGCCAAAATACAAACATAGAATGGAATATGTGATATGCAAGATATGTTTCTTTTGTGGTGATAGGATTATGTTGTATCTCATTTTTTTAATGGAGATTAAATGCTGGGAAAATACATACCTAGAATGGAATATGTGATATTCAAGATATGTTGCTTTTGTGGTGAGAGGATTATCTTATATCTCAGCTTTTTAATGGAGATTAGATGCTAGGAAAATACAACATAGGATCGAATATGTGATATGCAAGATATGTTTCTTTTTTGGTGAGAGTTTATGTTATATCTCATTATTTTTAATGGAGATTAAATGCTGGGAAAATACAAACATAGAATGGAATATGTGATATGCAAGATATGAGATTAAGAATCTTGTAGTTTGATTCTTTGGGATATATGAATTGTGGCTGGATGGAAGTTGGGTGGGTATAATATTTATTAAAAGTTATAAACAATGGTAGACATGGGAGAATGTAGCCCAACCAACATCTATGGCACCACCACACTTCCTTGTCACTCTGGTGTGATATTTTTGGTGTGTCATAACTTTTCCTCACATTGCCCCCAGGATTGGGATCTCCCCATATATTGTTTTTGGTTATTAGATGTACTGATGTATATCTTGTTAGTTTCTAGTTTATATTTTTTTGTGTAGGATTTTCATTCTCATGTATATTGTGTTAAGGGTGTGCAATTGGTTGGAATGGTTAGCTCATATATTAAAATTATATTAGTTACCCATTTACAAATGGTGGACATTTTGGTACCCATTCCTTAGTGATTAGGTTTTTAGTTATGAGTTGTACACATGTTTCTAGATTGTTTCCATTTTTTTATATCAGCTCATATATTGAAAATCCATCACAGGATCCAATCATGTTGCTCATTAATTTGTTATATGAAGATGGGCATATGTTGTTGCAAAAAAAACACTGATAGTAGAAACATGATAAATAGCCCCTAAATAGCCCCACTTTGTTGTACAATAACAGCAATCCATGACACAACATCACAACCACTCTAATTAGTTGTATAGTAGTAACATTCTAGCATACTTCATCATATTCAAAGGAAATTCGCCATGACATCTATAAATGGTCACTACATATTGACAAATTCTCTGGAATTTCATCAAGGTAATTTGTTGAATTTGTTGAATTTGTGATGTAGACCTTTCCATTATTGTAGGTCTCTTCTAATAAAAATTGAAAATTGATCTTATTGGTGGAGTGCATTTTACCATAACTAAACTTTCTGGAGGTCCAACCTTTTATAATGTAAGATATAGAAAATTGGTATAGAAAACTAGTTTGAAAATCAAAATCAAATAACCAATTGTGCAAAATGAAACTAGAAACCAATGAGGAAAGGGATGAAGTGGTCACCAAAGAAGAAGGAAACAAAGTTAATGCTTAAAGTCCTAAACTACTTCAACTCACAACCAATATTTGAAACCCCATTGAGGCCCTAGTAAATTTTACCATACTTACCTTGCTCTTCCCTCCACCACAAAATTGAACTTCAATTTCTATAATTATATTTATAATTTTACCACACTTACCATTGTAGTTGCTCCACTACAAAATTGTACTCCAATTTGTATAATTATATTTATAATTTTACCACACTTATCATGCTGCCTACACCAGCACAAAATTTGAATTTGATTTGGATGTTACAATTTGGTTAAATATTGTGTTCTGTGCAATACATAAAATGAGATTAAAAGAATTAGCAGTGCATTACATTAAATGAGATTAAAAAAATTATAAATTTGTAAACGCAATTTAATTGGTAAATGTGATGGAAAGACCAATTGAATGCGTAATGGAAACATGAATTGACTAACTTAGATTAATGGCAAGGAACTAGAGGATAGAAAAACTGAGTTATTTCAAAAATTTATCCAATTTTAAGGAAAAAATTATTTGGAAAATACAATAATATAAGAAATAATAGCAATGTCCATCTCAATGTTAACCCAATAACAATTAGTTGAAGGTTATGTTTGTCAAAAAATACAATTTCTCTTCACTCATCAGTGTTACAATTCATCACATGATAAATATATATATGAAACACACATTTAGGGAAGTTAAAACAACACCATAGAAATTCATTGAAATAGAATTTTCTAAATTTAGTTATTCCTTAGAGCTAGTTCTTAACTAAACTTTTAATATTTTAACATTCTAATATTATATACATAATTATTAAATTCATTAAAATAGAATATGCTATATTTAGTTATTCATAACACCTAATTTTTAACAAAATTTTAAATAATATTTTTCTTACCTTAATAACTAATTTTGTAATGACTAACTATGGCCAATGATGCATCCATGCTATTTATTTCCACACATCCATTGATTTCCACCTTGTTGTGAGGATGAACCACATTAGTTAGTTAGAAATGTCCACCAAATCCTAATAATGTGATTAATCCGAAGACATATTTCTACATTATGGATCACAAATTCTTAGATCTAACATGTTTATTCTTGTTTGGTTTTCTTTGAAGAATTTCCATGGATTGGTAGTTTGCAGGGTTCAATACACCATTAGTTTTCTAGCCTTGTTTCTTTTTGCATAAGTAGCTTTAGATAGTAAGAAGAATACTCATACAAACAAAATTACAATGTATAGGACATGAAATTTTGGTCAACATTGTACAAAAAATTGAGAACTTTGTTAGCTATACTATGAGAGATGATTTTATATGCTCGAAAATTCTATCTCAAACAAATGTCTTAGGGAAGATCATCATAACTCTCTTTTGACACATTAAAATTGAATTTTGTAAAAATTGGTCAAAATTTGAGAGAATCTAGTTTCTTGGGTATTGTTTTAATTGAAAAATGTTGAAAGAGTGTCTTTTGGTAGACCATAGAAGTTCAGTCTATTCCACGAGTCCATAAGGAGGTCATCTTTGGAGAATTTGTGTAACAATGACTTGGAGAATATAATCTCAATGTAACTAGTGTTGATAGAAACACGATACCATAGGAGAAAATTTTGTATGTTGGAAGGCCAATATTATAGAGATATAAAAATTTCAAGTTCGAGATCTAAAATCCAAGGGAAAAGCTATGTATTTTTAAAATTTGCATCAATTTTGTTTGAAATAATAATATG
Organism: Pinus taeda; assembly: GCA_000404065.3. NCBI lineage: Eukaryota > Viridiplantae > Streptophyta > Pinopsida > Pinales > Pinaceae > Pinus > Pinus taeda. The sequence continues at coordinate 14,972 of APFE030689387.1, forward strand.
AAGCGTTTCAGATAGCATAGTAAAAGAAAAAAATGGGTTGAGTGATGATAAATATCAAACAAAAATATTCAATGGTGGAGCATGTTAGGGTCCTATAATAATAGGATTAATAATTTTGAATTGGCTATGGTTAGTCTTGTAATATTGTACATACTTTTGCTTTCTGCAAAATGTTTTCCATATTAAAAATTTAAAAATATAAAGATGATATGTCCTAAAAGAATAATAAAAAGACAGAAAGAAAGGAGAAAGATAAAAAAAGTAAAAAATATGAACCCCAAAAAGAAATAAAAATAGATCATGAAAATGTGAAAATTTAAATGCCACTACTTTCCACTTTACTGTGAAAAATAAGATTGTGTGCATCTTGTAAGAAATGCCACAATCCATGATGGTCAAATAGTTTAATCTTCACTCGTCCATGCTTTAAATTTCATGTTGATAGATAGAGAATAAAGATCTATCCAAATTGTTATATCTTGGTAGATCAATAGTAAGGTAGAAAATAAAAATGAGCTCATGAGTTTAATGTGATCCATTGGAAATTATAAGGTTAGTATTAGATAGCTTTCTAATCAAAAGAAAATGAAATAAAGAGTCAGCAAGCTCAAATGCACCCATTGAAATTAAGAGAAAATGTTAGGGTAAATAAAGGGTAGGTAGAAGAAATGTTGCAAATGCACAAGGTTGCTAAGTCAAAAACACATTTATCATGTTTAATCATGTGTTCCATGTGCATGAGGAATTGTGAGAAAGAAATGATATTCACCAAGTTTCTTTACTAATTTCCCCTCATTCCACTACACCCCACATAGTTATTTGATAATTTCCCCATTTTTTCCTTCATTACTTATAAATACCCTTTTCCCGTCATTCTGGCCTTTACACTTTGGTTTCAAACACTCCACTATAAGTTACCCTTAAAAAAATCATCCCCCTTCCTAAAAACCCCTTTCCTAGTGTGAAACCCATTCCCCATTAGAAATATTACTTTCCCCACTTATTAATTTCCCTATTCCCCTTAAAAACCCACAAAACCATTTATCCTAAGTTTTCTCTATGCTCTCCCATTATCCAATTTTTGTCCCCCACATTATATTTCATTGATACCCTTTTTAACCCAATAACCCTTGGTGGAGGTAAAAAACCTTTGCCACATAACCCATGGTCCCATCTTCTGTTGTAAAGTCTAATTCTTCCTCCTTTAGCTTAAACTCTATCTTCTTAGGTTCCCTTAATAGGACTTCATGTTTAATAAAATATTTCACCTCTCTAAAGACCACATAACAGTTGTACACAACCTTCCCTGTTTCTGAGTTCCAAACCTTATAACCTTTTAAATCATCCTTATACCCAATGAACATGCACTTTTCATATTTACTATCCAATTTTTTAATTTTCTCATTTGGAACATGTACATATGCATCACATCGAAATACCCTCAAATGTACATAGGCACGACACAAGAGGCCCTTCACTCCAACAAACTGAAGAAACTCAAATGGGTGTTGCTAAAAATTGACCTCTCAAAGGCCTTTGACACGATGAGATGGTTATACCTAAGGATGATACTTACCCATATCGGGTTCCAACTATTTTATATCATATGGATTATGTGTTGCGTCACCTCTGTATCATTTGCAATCTTAATCAATGGATCAACCTCCCACTCTTTCCGAGCGCAACATTGAATCAAGCAAGGGTGCCCACAATCCCTTCATCTATTTCTCTTGGTCATGGAAGGCATAACATGGTTGATTGCGTCAGAGAAGTGAGCAATGCAACTCATGGGCCTCAAGATGATGGATCAATGCACAATATCTCATCTCGTCTTTGTTGATGACATTCACATTTTCCTAGATGGGGGAATACATGACAACATCACACTGTGTGAAGTGCTTAAACTATTTAGAATTGCAACACATATGGAAATAAATGGGGCCAAATCTACTATATCATTCTCTATGTGTACTCAACACGAAACACACATTATAATACAAAATTTCCCGTTTCAAACCTATCATTGAAGGAAGGTTTGAAGTACTCGGGATTTACGATAAAAGAAGATGGATACAAAATTGTAGACTCGACATGGTTGATTACCAAGGTGGAAAGAAGATTAAACATTTGGAGCCATCGTCTACTCTCCACAGCCAGTAAGCTGGTGCTCATTAAATCGGTTCGGGAAGGCACATCAGTCTTTTGGATGTCCCTAGCGTGGATCCCCCAAGGCATACTACAATGGATTCAACAAGTATGTTATCATTTCTTATGGAAGGGCCACAAGGAAGGAAAACCCTATGCATGGGTCAAATGGAGTAGAATTTCTACTCCTAAAAAATGGGGAGGTTGGGCCCTAAAAATCCTCTCTACTTTTGTACAAACACTTGCAGAAAAACTAGGTTGGTTGCTCTTGAAGCAAAAGAGCCTTTGGTCGGAGGTGGTTACCTACAAATGCATCTGGGCAAGCTTTATGTTTGATTGGTTAAGGTTACATACCTAGAATGGGAAGGGTATATTAGTGACCTTGAGGGATGTAATAAATACCCTTCCAACCATAAGAAGGGGTCCCACATGGAGGATCAGTAATGTGGGTCTATCCACGTTGGAATCGATCCATGGATCGGCTCCAGAAACTCCTACCATATCCCACCTAACCTGATTAACTTCCTCAATCAAAATGGAGTGGTAAACATAACACAACTCAGAGACCCTCACAATACAACTATATATTAGCAAGCATGGTTATCCCGGGAGGCCTTGGATATACCAGCTCAATGGTACATCGAGTGGAGGACTTACATGCAGGCATTAATTGACTCCGATGTGAGATTAAAGGATGAGGGTGATGACAAGATCTCGGGATTTGCACAGAAAGTAAAGTATACCCCAAAGGATGGATACCTTATCATCCATGCTCGCCACAAGTCAATCTCTGAAAAACTGGTGGAGTAATATCTGGAAGTTAAAAGGTCCACCATGCACTCGCTTATTGATGTGGAACATCATTATGGATAAAACCCTGAATATATCTAATCTTAGGTAATGATTATTTCTCGGGCCTACATGGTGTGTTTTATGTCGAGCATAGGAGGGATCAGATCGACATCTCTCCCTCTCATGCCCCACTACTCAACAGGTATGGGCACAGGTCTTACACACACTAAACTTACCACTTACATGGATTGGCGTTGATATACCAACTGCCTAGAACAGGTGCTCGGTAGCAGAAACTAACCCAAGAGCTCGAAACATGCCTTTAATATTATGCTCATACATTTGGATGTGCGAGAACAACAATATATTTCAAGGAAAAAACATTGTCTTGACACAGATAATCCCCAAGATCTGTAATAGATATTTGGAAATCGTGGTCAATGAAAAGGTTGTCATTGACAATGTGCACCCTTTGGCCTATTTCAATGGAGCAGCACAAGAATATGGTTGTGGTGGTGGAATTATCCTTCATTTGACATAAACACACTATTTTCACATCTGTTTAGGGTTGGGGGATGGAACAAATAATTTCGCAGAGCTCCTTACAGTCTTTCATCTCTTATATTTTGTTATTTACAAAAATTGCAAACAAATACAAATTTACCGGGACTCCAAGATTGTTATTAACTAGTTCAACTCCATATCAACATGCCATGCATATACACTTAGAACCATATTGGATTATTTTTAATTTCTAAAAACACAATTTGATCTTGTTTCATGTACTCATATCTACAGGAAGCGCAACAAATCCACGAACCGACTTTCAAAAGAGGCAACACATCATCCTAGAGGGGAATAGATCGTGAGGGAGCATACACTTTAGCAGATCTATGAGTTCTTCCATAGACCATACATGGATTATGATCTACATAGGGCTGACCCACCCTAACTTATCAATTTTTTGCGTGTTAATATTTTGCCTACAGAATAGTAATCACCATGGGTGAATTTTTGAATATGTAAATAAAATGTATATGATTAGATACTAATAACATAACCTACACAAGGTCTTTTTCTAGTTTCATTATACTTACAAATAGTCCACTTTTTATGCATATGCATGTCGCATTTACAACATGTTATTTTCTTTGTTAATGAAAATTATGATATTTCTCCTCTATATATATAATAGTATATATATATATAATATATATATATATATATATATATATATATATATATATATATATATATATATATATTAGCGTTTTTATTTATATATTATAATTATAATTTATATATATATTTATTCATTTTTTTCATCTATTTTTAAAATGTTTATTTTTATTAATTTAGTTTAAAATATATTTTCCCTTTTTTGGTTACAATGTGATGCTTTATTTATTTGTTTTACATTATTATTTTTTAAGTGTACCAGCTATTTAATAGAATAGCCCTCTCATAACAAATCATATTATATAAATAATTATTAAATTCAATGAAATAGAATTTTCTAGATTTAGTTATTCCTAACACCTAGTTCTTAACTAAACTCTTAATATTTTAATATTTTAATATTATATAAATAATTATTAAATTCATTGAAATAGAATTTTCTAGATTTAGTTATTCGTGAGAGCTAGTTCTTAACTAAACTCATAATATTTTAACATTCTAATATTATATACATAATTATTAAATTCATTAAAATAGAATATTCTAGATTTAGTTATTCATAACACCTAATTTTTAACAAAATTTTAAATAATATTTTTCTTACCTTAATAACTAATTTTGTAATGACTAACTATGGCCAATGGTGCATCCATGCTATTTATCTCCACAGATCGATTGGTTTCCACCTTGTTGTGAGGACGAACCATATTAGTTGGTTATAAATGTCCACCAAATCCTAATAATGTGATTGATCCCAAGACATATTTCTACATTATGGATCACAAAGTCTTGGATCTAACATGTTTATTCTGGTTTTGTTTTCTTTGAAGAATTTCCATGGATTGGTAGTTTGGAGGGTTCAATACACCATTAGGTTTCTAGCCTTATTTTTTTTTGCATAAGTAGCTTTAGATAGTAAGAAAAATACTCATACAAACAAAATTAGAATGTAGCAGACATGAAATCTTGGTCAACATTCTATAAAAAAATTCAGAACTTTGTTAGATATACTATGAGAGATGATTTTATATGCTCGAAAATTCTATCTCAAACAAGTGTCTCACGGAAGATCATCATAACTCTCTTTTGATACATTAAAATTGAATTTTGTAAAAATTGGTCAAAATTTGAGAGAATCTAGTTTCTTGGGTACTGTTTTAATTGCCAAATGTTGAAAGAGTGTCTTTGGGTAGACCATAGAAGTTCAGTCTATTCCACGAGTCCATAAGGAGGTCATCTTTGGAGAATTTGTGTAACATTGACTTGAAGAATATAATCTCAATGTAACTAGTGTTGTTGGAAACATGATACCATAGGAGAAAATTTTGTATGTTGGAAGGCCAATATTATAGAGATACAAAAATTTCAAGTTCAAGATCCAAAATCAAAGGGAAAAGCTATGTATTTTTAAAATTTGCATCACTTTTTTTTGAAAGAATAATATGAAGCATTTCAGGCATCATAGTAAAAGAAAAAAAAGCGTTGAGTGGTGATAAATATCAAACAAAAATATTCAATGGTGGAGCATGTTACGGTCCTATAATAATAGGATTCATAATTTTGAATTGGCTATGGTTAGTGTTGTAATACTGTAGATAATTTTTCTTTCGACAAAATGTTTTCCATATTAAAAATTTAAAAATTTAAAGACGATATGTCCTAAAAGAATAATCAAAGGACAAAAAGAAAGGAGAAATATAAAAAAAAAGTAAAAAATATGAACCCCGAAAAGAAATAAAAATAGATCATGAAAATGTGAAAATTTAAATTCCACTACTTTCCACTTTACTGTGGAAAATAAGATTGTGTGCATCTTGTAAGAAATGCCACAATCCATGATGTTCAAATAGTTTAATCTTGACTCATCCATGCTTTAAATTTCATGTTGATAGATAGAGAATAAAGATCTAGCCAAATTGTTATATCTTGGCACATCAATAGTTAGGTAAAAAATAAAAATGAGCTCATGAGTTTAATGTGACCCATTGGAAATTATAAGGTTAGAAATACATAGCTTTCTAATCAAAAGAAAATGAAATAAAGAGTCAGCAAGTTCAAATGCACCCATTGAAATTAAGAGAAAATGTTAGGGTAAATAAAGGGTAGGTAGAAGAAATGTTGCAAATGCACAAGGTTGCTAAGTCAAAAACACATTTGTCATGCTTAATCCTATGTTCCATGTGCATGAGGAATTGTGATAAATAAAGGATATTCACTAAGCTTCTTTACTAATTTCCCCTCATTTCACTACACCCCACATAGTTATTTGATAATTTCCCCAATTTTTCCTTCATTAGTTATAAATACCCTTGTCCCCTCATTCTGACCTTTACACCTTGGTCTCAAACACTCCCCTATAAGTTACCCTTAAAAAAATCATCCCCCTTCCTAAAAACCCTTTCCTAGCGTGAAGCTTATTCCCGAGTTCAAATATTACTTTCCCCACTTATTAATTTCCCTATTCCCCTTATAAACCGAGAAAACCATTTATCCTAAGTTTTTTTCTATGCTCTCGCATTATCCAATTTATGTCCCCCACTCTATATTTCCCAGATACCCTTTTTAACCCAATAACCCTTGGCGGACTTAAAAAACCTCTACCACATAACCCATGGTCCCATCTTGTGTTCTAAAGTCTAATTCTTCCTCCTTTAGCTTAAACTCTATCTACTTAGGTTCCTTTAATCGGACTTCATGTTTAATAAAATATTTCACCTCTCTGAAGACCACATAACGGTTGTACACAACCTTCCTTGTTTATGAGTTCCAAACCTTATAACCTTTTTAATCATCCTTATACCCAATGAAGATGCACTTTTCGGATTTACTATCCAATTTTTCTATTTTCTCATTTGGAACATGTACATATGCATCACATCGAAATACCCTCAAATGTGAAAGATAAGGTTTCTTATGAGTCAATACCTTTTGTGGAGACTTATCCTCCAACGCTGATGATAGTGATATGTTAACCATGTAACATGTAGTCTCCACTCCCTCTCTCGAGAGCTCTTGTCCTAACCCCACACCACTGACCATGAGGTATTCAAAGAACCTCCTCTCCAATATGTCCAAGCCTTTGATTGCATAGCATGGTCTTTTCTCGAGAGACCACTAGATTTTCTGCTCCACTTTGAGGAATCACACAAATGTTCCACCAATAAATAATAGTGCTACCCTAAAGCTTGTAGAAAGTTCCAATTCAAACTCCCCACATCAATACGAGTGCTCCCTGAATCGTCTTTCATGTATCTTCATCGAACATTGCTCTTAAACTTGCATGATCCAACTTTCTTACATAAATCAAATTTCTAGCCAATGAAAAAATATGCAAAACTCCGGGAAGTGTTCTAATCCTTTCAACTTGAAACATCAACTTGTGTTTTTGGTGACCCACGATTCTAGACTTCATGTCATCCCCTAAGATAGCATCACCACTATCATATTTGTCTTACTCGCAAAACCACTCCCCATGGGGAGTGAAGTGAAGGGATGCACCTACGTCAATCAACCATGCCTCATGATCTACATGTGTACACGAAGAAGAAGCCAAGTACATATCCCCACCTTCATCTGAGGTGGTTTTTTCCTCTGCAGAAGGAGCATCATCACATCACCTTGCTTCCTAAGGAGCTTTATATTTATAATCCCTTTTGAAGTGCCCTTCCTTTCCACATTTCCAGCACACCTTTAAAGTTTTTTCTAGAGATTTAGATCTCCTACTCAAGAACTTATTTTTGTTTCTCTTTTGGAACGAACCTCGTAAAAACAAGGCATCAACATTTTGGCCCTCCATATTTTTCTGTCTCATCTCCTCTGATAGCAAGGATGAGACTATTTCATCAAACTACAAGGTAGATGCATTGCTACTTATTACAACAACCAAAATATCCTGCGAATCTAGTAGAGAACAAAAAAACTAATGCATTTATCTTCATCTCAAATTTTAATATCAACAGATGATAACTTGCTTACCAAAATATTAAAGACATTTAGATTCTTTGTCACTGAGCCTCCATTTTTCATCCTCACGTTATACAGTTTTTCCGTTGGAATAATTTATTGACAAGAGAATTAGATTGGTACAAAGTCACTAGCTTGTCTCACAAAGCCTTCACCAAAGCTTCCCCTCATACATTACAATACTAAATCTAAGTCACGGGATGGTATTGTGCTCATTGTCTTCCCATACAACTTTTTTCTGTCTTCATCTGACATTTTTGTTGGTTTAGTACTTGGATCTACTGAGATCCATAGATCTTTATTCACCAACACATCTTGCATCTTGAGTTTCAACAACTCAAAACTCTCACCATTAAATTTCTCAATCTCTATCTTTCCACTACTCACCATATTCTTTCATCACAAGAATCAATCCCACACATCTCCTAGTGAAAAGGGTCTACCACACGCTTGAGAAAAAACCACTCAATAGCAAAAGCATCCCCTTGAAGCCAAAACGACTCTAATATCAAATGTAGGTTTTAACCGTGTACATAAATTATGTGCATACGAATTCTAAAAACATAAAGCAAACAATGGGGAGAGGAGAAAAGATAAAATAGATATACATAGAAATTTTCCCTTCAATAGTAAAACTACGAGATTGATTTTTCATTATGTCCCTTTCAATGTTACAATACATATATATACATGCAGAAACAACCATAAACCCAATCCTTTAACCATGGATTAGAACATAACCGTAGTTCCCCTAACGTGATCTATAAAATACCATGGACAAAAAACCATCATGTCCAAAAACCATAGGTAGGTCTGCCATCTAATATAGGGTCCAAAAATTTTCCCACAGCATTGCGTGAGACCTTGTGGAAGAGGGATACCGCCCAGTGCATACCCCGTGACACGGGGGCAGCCACCCCCCTATGGTCCATGGCATCACCCGACAAAAAGTATAGGCACATGGAGTAATCTATAATGAATTATTTCATGTTGGGTCTTTAGTACACTAGAGTTTGTTCTCTTTCTTTTTAAAAGTTATATATGTATTTTCATTTATGTAAGGAGGTTATTTAAAACATTATATATATATGATTTTATTATATCATGTATAGATTATTTGGTGGAATTGGTATGCAATGGCCTTTTACACCCATGACACACAATTGGTCTTGTATATTATTATTATAACCTCTATTGGTTCTCATACTATCCCATACTTGGTATATAGGGTTAACTCATGTTTTTACGAATGAGTATTATAAGGAGTGCCTTAAGAACGCACTCTCTCACACTCTTATCTATATCCTAGGGGATTTTCATAAAAGAAATATTGGGTGAGCTTAATCCACTTATGTATACATAGGTCACAAATCCATTAATATAATACCTTTGGGACAAATATGAGGGTTCAACCATTACTTCAAGGTATTTCCATGATTTTAAAAATTAGTGACATAATTAATGTGCTTATATGTGTTTGTGTTAGAAGACTATTAGTATAAGGTCTGAGAATGCAACCATGAAGTTTGACCATTACCTCAAGGTAATCCCATAACTTTTAAGATAAGTAGCCCTCACTAGAATTATACTTTTCCCAAAAAAAAGTCTTGGTTGGCAAAATTACCTGAAATCCTTTGAAATAATTTCTATTTTGAAATTTCTTGGAATTCATTTTGAAAATATACTATACTATTATTAATCAATTTAAAACATATTTAATAACATAAAGGGACTTTCATTATTAAGCTACCATATCACATAATGATACCATCAGAAAAACCCAAAACTCCAAAATTTGTTTTTGATTGTATTTTTTTTAAATGGGTCAAAATTTATAGACTCTATAATATTTTAGGCATTCACACTCTACTTTAAAATATAAAAAAAAAAACAATAAATTTCATTACAAAATTGAGTTGCAAATAGATTTGGGTAGTTTCTTGCAATCCTATTGGTGGACCAAATTCTCATGGTTGTGGCCATGCCCTTCCCTGACGTATAAAGCAAATTTGCATCTATAGTAAAACGCTTTTCATCGACTCGTCTAAAAACATCTGGGTGTTCTTTAGGGACACAATCGTGGACTTATGATGGTCCTGGGGCAATCAGCCATCCCGTCGGTGTGAAATTCTTCATAGCCTTTGTGTTAAGGGGTTCTTGTTTCTTGTCGGATCAAACAACTTATCGTTGCATGAACCTTATATGAATCTATTCCGACCTCGATAATTTTCATTTCAAGAGAGACTGCTCCTTTTCAATCCGTAATCTCACCGCCCTTCAATCTGTGCTGGATTCCCCTATCTCGCACAGGTGTTTTTTCGGAGGATCCGTGCTATTTTCAGGCCAAGATGCAGATATTTGTGCAGAGTTTCAAAGCGAGGACGATCGTCCTCGATGTTGAAAGCAGCGATACCATTGATAATTTGAAGAGAAAAATCCAGGTATTGGAATCATGTTGTATCCCAATTAGGTTTATGTTTCATTTTTTTTAGTTGTTTGATGCGAGTGGGGTTTTGTAGAACTTAGTTTTTGTTTTCGAATTTTTTTGTTACATGTGGGGTTTTTCTTTTACTGATGGCTTTTGGTTATCAATGGATTCTTTTATGATTTTCTTTCTGGTCTCTGTGGTTTTATTCCGGGCATTGATGCCGCGTCGTTGCCGTTATATTTTATTTTTTGCGGGTTTTTTTTTTTTTGTGTCATGTGAACTTTGTGTATGCATACTTTTCCTTCACTTTTGATCCAAGGGGAATACGGCTTTATTATTTTTTTAGATTCTGCAACTCTGTATGGTCAGTGATTGCGCTCTTAACCATTGGGTATTCTATCATGCATTTTTTTGTTATTTTCTTTCCTTGTATTGATGAAATTAAATGCTATTTGCGTAGAATTTTTTACTTTTACGTCTATAAAATGCCTCTCATGTATTGATTAGCCACCAGATATCCAGAGGTGAGATAACTTTTATATATGCATTGATCATCCGCCATCTATTCGCTAATGAGATGCTACTTACATTATACACCTACGTACTCACCTGGACTTAACTCCGTGTAGGTTAGGTGTCCGCCACTTCTTTGGTATATCTTTGAACGCTGGGGGAGGATATAACAACTCCCCACTTTCCCCCACTCTGCTGACCTTTTAAATCTGGCAAGTCTTAACCAAAACACAATCGTGAAACTCGCTTTTTATGTTCACCTGGTATTCATCTCCGGGTGTCATAAGTTTGAGCCATATCTCCAAGTGAGCCAAAGCTGGTGGGGATGGAACCTTACCCTGTCGTGAGAAACTTCTAACTCCTCACTGTTACTGCCGAGCCTATCACGCGTACCAAAACATGATTACTTGATATTGGTACTTACTAATACTCGTTAAAATCATTGTGGATTTTTACCGCTTGTATAGTGCTTGCTGAGAGCCTTTTCAATCTTTGCAAATTTTGAAGCATAGGTAAAGTAGTCATTCACAGCCTTTTCAATCATTGTCGATTTTTGTAATATCTATGGTGTATCGTAATTGCTGATAGTCGTTTAAACTATTGATGAGTTTTAAGGTTTTCCGTAGTATTTGAAGTTTAAGCACTGTGTATACTGAGTGTTTTCTTTCTGTTGTAAAATGCAATTGCACTTGGGCTTGACCTAGGTGTGTTATTTGGTTGTTGTGACAGTATAAGTAGGGTATCCCTCCACATGAGCAGCGATTAATGTTTGGTTGGAAACAACTAGAAGATGGGCTCACTCTAGCTGATTATAATATGGAAAACCACTCAACTCTTAGCTTATTTTTGCGGTTAAGGGGAGGCATTGAACAACTAGAAGATGGGCTCACTCTAGCTGATTATAATATGGAAAACTACTCAACTCTTCGCTTACTTTTGCTGTTAACGGGAGGCATTTCCATCAAGGTGAAAACCCTTACAGGAAAGAATGTCGAGATAGATATTGAACCCAATGATACAATTGATGAAATTAAGCAGTCAGTTGAGGAAAAGAAAGGAATACCGCCTATGGAGAAAAGGTATGCAATACTGCTAGTTCCATGTGCAAGTATATTTTCGTGGCTTTTATAATATAATATAGTTCTTCTATGATTTCATCTATTTTGGTGTATTCCTTAATATAATTTAGTTATTTTATAGTATGATTTCATTGTGCAAGTGACTCTATATTATTGTAAGTTAAGCATATGTGTGTTCCTATATCATTGTAAGTTAAGTATATGTGTGTTCCTAGAGCCTAGACCATAATGGGTTTAATTAGATGTTGCAGCATTGAGTTTTTCAAGCTCAAACAACATTTGGATTATCATCAGCTTTTAGGACTTTTTCAAACTTTTGTATTTATTTGGGTTTTTAAGTAATTTCTAGGATTTTTTTCAAAATTCTGTATTTATTTGGGTTTTGAAGTAGCTGATCTGTTTCATGTTTCCATAATTTAAAGAATATCTTTCAATTTTATCTCTTCAGCCACTGGGGAGGAAATACTTAGGCAATAAGTGCAATTTTTGGTTCTTTTTTTTTGGGAAGGTCATTAGTGTTTCATGTTTTTGTTAGTATATTTTTCTCTCTAACACTTGATCCTTCTAGTCATTTATAATAGATGTAATTTTGCATTTTATATTAAATTCAAAAGAGATACTTTGTGTAGGATAAAATATTGAAATGTTGAATGATGTACATAAATAAATTTCTTATCTGTATTGAAGGATTGATTTTTTTTTAATACTAATTTTTTTTGTTTTGATGCCCATTCCAGGGTCATTTATGTAGGAAAACAAATGAATGATGAAAAGATACCCAGTGAGTACAAAATTGGGGGTGGTTATGTTCTTCCACTGGCTCTGGGTGGGGGTTGTTAGTGATATGGATAAGAATTTTTTTTTCCACTCACTATTCAATTCTAAATCAGTTTTAACTAAGTGATGAAGATTATGGATGCATTGAGTTACCTGGAATTGTCCAATTTTGTAAGGTTTCTAATGTCTTATTCTCATTAAAATTAACCAATTGGTGGGTGGAGGTTGTTAGTGAGATGGATAAGAAATATTTTTTTCCACTCAATATTAAATTCTAAATCAGTTTTAACTAAGTGATGAAGATTATGGATGCATTGAGTTACCTAGAATTGTCCATTTTCCTAAGGTTTCTAATGTCTTATTCTCCTTAAAATTAACCAATTCAAAATTTGTGGACTTGTTTTTTATTTACATTTTGTGATTATTTTCTTTGTTCTGCATATCATTCCTAAACACTTCTAAAGATATAGTTGATATTAATTCCTGAGCACTTCTCAAGATATAGCTGATATTAAGTGATTGGTTGGAATTATGATGCTAGGTTGGAATACTTGTGTGGTGAGAGGATTATGTGATATCTCATTTTTTTTAATGGAGATTATATGCCCATAAAGTACAAACATACAATGGAATATGTGATATCATATTTGTTTTACATTGTTTTTTTCTTTTGTGGTGACAAGGTTTTGTTATATTTTATTTTTTCAATGGAGATTAAATGCTGCCAAAATACAAACATAGAATGGAATATGTGATATGCAAGATATGTTTCTTTTGTGGTGATAGGATTATGTTGTATCTCATTTTTTTAATGGAGATTAAATGCTGGGAAAATACATACCTAGAATGGAATATGTGATATTCAAGATATGTTGCTTTTGTGGTGAGAGGATTATCTTATATCTCAGCTTTTTAATGGAGATTAGATGCTAGGAAAATACAACATAGGATCGAATATGTGATATGCAAGATATGTTTCTTTTTTGGTGACAGTTTATGTTATATCTCATTATTTTTAATGGAGATTAAATGCTGGGAAAATACAAACATAGAATGGAATATGTGATATGCAAGATATGAGATTAAGAATCTTGTAGTTTGATTCTTTGGGATATATGAATTGTGGCTGGATGGAAGTTGGGTGGGTATAATATTTATTAAAAGTTATAAACAATGGTAGACATGGGAGAATGTAGCCCAACCAACATCTATGGCACCACCACACTTCCTTGTCACTCTGGTGTGATATTTTTGGTGTGTCATAACTTTTCCTCACATTGCCCCCAGGATTGGGATCTCCCCATATTGTTTTTGGTTATTAGATGTACTGATGTATATCTTGTTAGTTTCTAGTTTATATTTTTTTGTGTAGGATTTTCATTCTCATGTATATTGTGTTAAGGGTGTGCAATTGGTTGGAATGGTTAGCTCATATATTAAAATTATATTAGTTACCCATTTACAAATGGTGGACATTTTGGTACCCATTCCTTAGTGATTAGGTTTTTAGTTATGAGTTGTACACATGTTTCTAGATTGTTTCCATTTTTTTGTATCAGCTCATATATTGAAAATCCATCACAGGATCCAATCATGTTGCTCATTAATTTGTTATATGAAGATGGGCATATGTTGTTGCAAAAAAAACACTGATAGTAGAAACATGATAAATAGCCCCTAAATGGCCCCACTTTGTTGTACAATAACAACAATCCATGACACAACATCACAACCACTCTAATTAGTTGTATAGTTGTAACATTCTAGCATACTTCATCATATTCAAAGGAAATTGGCCATGACATCTATAAATGGTCACTACATATTGACAAATTCTCTGGAATTTCATCAAGGTAATTTGTTGAATTTGTTGAATTTGTGATGTAGACCTTTCCATTATTGTAGGTCTCTTCTAATAAAAATTGAAAATTGATCTTATTGGTGGAGTGCATTTTACCATAACTAAACTTTCTGGAGGTCCAACCTTTTATAATGTAAGATATAGAAAATTGGTATAGAAAACTAGTTTGAAAATCAAAATCAAATAACCAATTGTGCAAAATGAAACTAGAAACCAATGAGGAAAGGGATGAAGTGGTCACCAAAGAAGAAGGAAACAAAGTTAATGCTTAAAGTCCTAAACTACTTCAACTCACAACCAATATTTGAAACCCCATTGAGGCCCTAGTAAATTTTACCATACTTACCTTGCTCTTCCCTCCACCACAAAATTGAACTTCAATTTCTATAATTATATTTATAATTTTACCACACTTACCATTGTAGTTGCTCCACTACAAAATTGTACTCCAATTTGTATAATTATATTTATAATTTTACCACACTTATCATGCTGCCTACACCAGCACAAAATTTGAATTTGATTTGGATGTTACAATTTGGTTAAATATTGTGTTCTCTGCAATACATAAAATGAGATTAAAAGAATTAGCAGTGCATTACATTAAATGAGATTAAAAAAATTATAAATTTGTAAACGCAATTTAATAGGTAAATGTGATGGAAAGACCAATTGAATGCGTAATGGAAACATGAATTGACTAACTTAGATTAATGGCAAGGAACTAGAGGATAGAAAAACTGAGTTATTTCAAAAATTTATCCAATTTTAAGGAAAAAATTATTTGGAAAATACAATAATATAAGAAATAATAGCAATGTCCATCTCAATGTTAACCCAATAACAATTAGTTGAAGGTTATGTTTGTCAAAAAATACAATTTCTCTTCACTCATCAGTGTTACAATTCATCACATGATAAATATATATATGAAACACACATTTAGGGAAGTTAAAACAACACCATAGAAATTCATTGAAATAGAATTTTCTAAATTTAGTTATTCCTTAGAGCTAGTTCTTAACTAAACTTTTAATATTTTAACATTCTAATATTATATACATAATTATTAAATTCATTAAAATAGAATATGCTATATTTAGTTATTCATAACACCTAATTTTTAACAAAATTTTAAATAATATTTTTCTTACCTTAATAACTAATTTTGTAATGACTAACTATGGCCAATGATGCATCCATGCTATTTATTTCCACACATCCATTGATTTCCACCTTGTTGTGAGGATGAACCACATTAGTTAGTTAGAAATGTCCACCAAATCCTAATAATGTGATTAATCCGAAGACATATTTCTACATTATGGATCACAAATTCTTAGATCTAACATGTTTATTCTTGTTTGGTTTTCTTTGAAGAATTTCCATGGATTGGTAGTTTGCAGGGTTCAATACACCATTAGTTTTCTAGCCTTGTTTCTTTTTGCATAAGTAGCTTTAGATAGTAAGAAGAATACTCATACAAACAAAATTACAATGTATGGGACATGAAATCTTGGTCAACATTGTACAAAAAATTGAGAACTTTGTTAGCTATACTATGAGAGATGATTTTATATGCTCGAAAATTCTATCTCAAACAAATGTCTTAGGGAAGATCATCATAACTCTCTTTTGACACATTAAAATTGAATTTTGTAAAAATTGGTCAAAATTTGAGAGAATCTAGTTTCTTGGGTATTGTTTTAATTGAAAAATGTTGAAAGAGTGTCTTTTGGTAGACCATAGAAGTTCAGTCTATTCCACGAGTCCATAAGGAGGTCATCTTTGGAGAATTTGTGTAACAATGACTTGGAGAATATAATCTCAATGTAACTAGTGTTGATAGAAACACGATACCATAGGAGAAAATTTTGTATGTTGGAAGGCCAATATTATAGAGATATAAAAATTTCAAGTTCGAGATCTAAAATCCAAGGGAAAAGCTATGTATTTTTAAAATTTGCATCAATTTTGTTTGAAATAATAATATGAAGCGTTTCAGATAGCATAGTAAAAGAAAAAAATGGGTTGAGTGATGATAAATATCAAACAAAAATATTCAATGGTGGAGCATGTTAGGGTCCTATAATAATAGGATTAATAATTTTGAATTGGCTATGGTTAGTCTTGTAATATTGTACATACTTTTGCTTTCTGCAAAATGTTTTCCATATTAAAAATTTAAAAATATAAAGATGATATGTCCTAAAAGAATAATAAAAAGACAGAAAGAAAGGAGAAAGATAAAAAAAGTAAAAAATATGAACCCCAAAAAGAAATAAAAATAGATCATGAAAATGTGAAAATTTAAATGCCACTACTTTCCACTTTACTGTGAAAAATAAGATTGTGTGCATCTTGTAAGAAATGCCACAATCCATGATGGTCAAATAGTTTAATCTTCACTCGTCCATGCTTTAAATTTCATGTTGATAGATAGAGAATAAAGATCTATCCAAATTGTTATATCTTGGTAGATCAATAGTAAGGTAGAAAATAAAAATGAGCTCATGAGTTTAATGTGATCCATTGGAAATTATAAGGTTAGTATTAGATAGCTTTCTAATCAAAAGAAAATGAAATAAAGAGTCAGCAAGCTCAAATGCACCCATTGAAATTAAGAGAAAATGTTAGGGTAAATAAAGGGTAGGTAGAAGAAATGTTGCAAATGCACAAGGTTGCTAAGTCAAAAACACATTTATCATGTTTAATCATGTGTTCCATGTGCATGAGGAATTGTGAGAAAGAAATGATATTCACCAAGTTTCTTTACTAATTTCCCCTCATTCCACTACACCCCACATAGTTATTTGATAATTTCCCCATTTTTTCCTTCATTACTTATAAATACCCTTTTCCCGTCATTCTGGCCTTTACACTTTGGTTCAAACACTCCACTATAAGTTACCCTTAAAAAAATCATCCCCCTTCCTAAAAACCCCTTTCCTAGTGTGAAACCCATTCCCCATTAGAAATATTACTTTCCCCACTTATTAATTTCCCTATTCCCCTTAAAAACCCACAAAACCATTTATCCTAAGTTTTCTCTATGCTCTCCCATTATCCAATTTTTGTCCCCCACATTATATTTCATTGATACCCTTTTTAACCCAATAACCCTTGGTGGAGGTAAAAAACCTTTGCCACATAACCCATGGTCCCATCTTCTGTTGTAAAGTCTAATTCTTCCTCCTTTAGCTTAAACTCTATCTTCTTAGGTTCCCTTAATAGGACTTCATGTTTAATAAAATATTTCACCTCTCTAAAGACCACATAACAGTTGTACACAACCTTCCCTGTTTCTGAGTTCCAAACCTTATAACCTTTTAAATCATCCTTATACCCAATGAACATGCACTTTTCATATTTACTATCCAATTTTTTAATTTTCTCATTTGGAACATGTACATATGCATCACATCGAAATACCCTCAAATGTACATAGGCACGACACAAGAGGCCCTTCACTCCAACAAACTGAAGAAACTCAAATGGGTGTTGCTAAAAATTGACCTCTCAAAGGCCTTTGACACGATGAGATGGTTATACCTAAGGATGATACTTACCCATCTCGGGTTCCAACTATTTTATATCATATGGATTATGTGTTGCATCACCTCTGTATCATTTGCAATCTTAATCAATGGATCAACCTCCCACTCTTTCCGAGCGCAACATTGAATCAAGCAAGGGTGCCCACAATCCCTTCATCTATTTCTCTTGGTCATGGAAGGCATAACATGGTTGATTGCGTCAGAGAAGTGAGCAATGCAACTCATGGGCCTCAAGATGATGGATCAATGCACAATATCTCATCTCGTCTTTGTTGATGACATTCACATTTTCCTAGATGGGGGAATACATGACAACATCACACTGTGTGAAGTGCTTAAACTATTTAGAATTGCAACACATATGGAAATAAATGGGGCCAAATCTACTATATCATTCTCTATGTGTACTCAACACGAAACACACATTATAATACAAAATTTCCCGTTTCAAACCTATCATTGAAGGAAGGTTTGAAGTACTCGGGATTTACGATAAAAGAAGATGGATACAAAATTGTAGACTCGACATGGTTGATTACCAAGGTGGAAAGAAGATTAAACATTTGGAGCCATCGTCTACTCTCCACAGCCAGTAAGCTGGTGCTCATTAAATCGGTTCGGGAAGGCACATCAGTCTTTTGGATGTCCCTAGCGTGGATCCCCCAAGGCATACTACAATGGATTCAACAAGTATGTTATCATTTCTTATGGAAGGGCCACAAGGAAGGAAAACCCTATGCATGGGTCAAATGGAGTAGAATTTCTACTCCTAAAAAATGGGGAGGTTGGGCCCTAAAAATCCTCTCTACTTTTGTACAAACACTTGCAGAAAAACTAGGTTGGTTGCTCTTGAAGCAAAAGAGCCTTTGGTCGGAGGTGGTTACCTACAAATGCATCTGGGCAAGCTTTATGTTTGATTGGTTAAGGTTACATACCTAGAATGGGAAGGGTATATTAGTGACCTTGAGGGATGTAATAAATACCCTTCCAACCATAAGAAGGGGTCCCACATGGAGGATCAGTAATGTGGGTCTATCCACGTTGGAATCGATCCATGGATCGGCTCCAGAAACTCCTACCATATCCCACCTAACCTGATTAACTTCCTCAATCAAAATGGAGTGGTAAACATAACACAACTCAGAGACCCTCACAATACAACTATATATTAGCAAGCATGGTTATCCCGGGAGGCCTTGGATATACCAGCTCAATGGTACATCGAGTGGAGGACTTACATGCAGGCATTAATTGACTCCGATGTGAGATTAAAGGATGAGGGTGATGACAAGATCTCGGGATTTGCACAGAAAGTAAAGTATACCCCAAAGGATGGATACCTTATCATCCATGCTCGCCACAAGTCAATCTCTGAAAAACTGGTGGAGTAATATCTGGAAGTTAAAAGGTCCACCATGCACTCGCTTATTGATGTGGAACATCATTATGGATAAAACCCTGAATATATCTAATCTTAGGTAATGATTATTTCTCGGGCCTACATGGTGTGTTTTATGTCGAGCATAGGAGGGATCAGATCGACATCTCTCCCTCTCATGCCCCACTACTCAACAGGTATGGGCACAGGTCTTACACACACTAAACTTACCACTTACATGGATTGGCGTTGATATACCAACTGCCTAGAACAGGTGCTCGGTAGCAGAAACTAACCCAAGAGCTCGAAACATGCCTTTAATATTATGCTCATACATTTGGATGTGCGAGAACAACAATATATTTCAAGGAAAAAACATTGTCTTGACACAGATAATCCCCAAGATCTGTAATAGATATTTGGAAATCGTGGTCAATGAAAAGGTTGTCATTGACAATGTGCACCCTTTGGCCTATTTCAATGGAGCAGCACAAGAATATGGTTGTGGTGGTGGAATTATCCTTCATTTGACATAAACACACTATTTTCACATCTGTTTAGGGTTGGGGGATGGAACAAATAATTTCGCAGAGCTCCTTACAGTCTTTCATCTCTTATATTTTGTTATTTACAAAAATTGCAAACAAATACAAATTTACCGGGACTCCAAGATTGTTATTAACTAGTTCAACTCCATATCAACATGCCATGCATATACACTTAGAACCATATTGGATTATTTTTAATTTCTAAAAACACAATTTGATCTTGTTTCATGTACTCATATCTACAGGAAGCGCAACAAATCCACGAACCGACTTTCAAAAGAGGCAACACATCATCCTAGAGGGGAATAGATCGTGAGGGAGCATACACTTTAGCAGATCTATGAGTTCTTCCATAGACCATACATGGATTATGATCTACATAGGGCTGACCCACCCTAACTTATCAATTTTTTGCGTGTTAATATTTTGCCTACAGAATAGTAATCACCATGGGTGAATTTTTGAATATGTAAATAAAATGTATATGATTAGATACTAATAACATAACCTACACAAGGTCTTTTTCTAGTTTCATTATACTTACAAATAGTCCACTTTTTATGCATATGCATGTCGCATTTACAACATGTTATTTTCTTTGTTAATGAAAATTATGATATTTCTCCTCTATATATTAATAAATGGAATATATTATAATTATATAATAATATATATTATAAATATATATATATATATAATATATATTAGCGTTTATTTATTTATTATAATTATTAATTTAATATATTTATTCATTTTTTTTCATCTATTGTTAAAAATGTTTATTTTTATTAATTAGTTAAAATATATTTCCCTTTTTTGGTTACAATGTGATGCTTTATTTATTTGTTTTACATTATTATTTTTTAAGTGTACCAGCTATTTAATAGAATAGCCCTCTCATAACAAATCATATTATATAAATAATTATTAAATTCAATGAAATAGAATTTTCTAGATTTAGTTATTCCTAACACCTAGTTCTTAACTAAACTCTTAATATTTTAATATTTTAATATTATATAAATAATTATTAAATTCATTGAAATAGAATTTTCTAGATTTAGTTATTCGTGAGAGCTAGTTCTTAACTAAACTCATAATATTTTAACATTCTAATATTATATACATAATTATTAAATTCATTAAAATAGAATATTCTAGATTTAGTTATTCATAACACCTAATTTTTAACAAAATTTTAAATAATATTTTTCTTACCTTAATAACTAATTTTGTAATGACTAACTATGGCCAATGGTGCATCCATGCTATTTATCTCCACAGATCGATTGGTTTCCACCTTGTTGTGAGGATGAACCATATTAGTTGGTTATAAATGTCCACCAAATCCTAATAATGTGATTGATCCCAAGACATATTTCTACATTATGGATCACAAAGTCTTGGATCTAACATGTTTATTCTGGTTTTGTTTTCTTTGAAGAATTGCCATGGATTGGTAGTTTGGAGGGTTCAATACACCATTAGGTTTCTAGCCTTATTTTTTTTTGCATAAGTAGCTTTAGATAGTAAGAAAAATACTCATACAAACAAAATTAGAATGTAGCAGACATGAAATCTTGGTCAACATTCTATAAAAAAATTCAGAACTTTGTTAGATATACTATGAGAGATGATTTTATATGCTCGAAAATTCTATCTCAAACAAGTGTCTCACGGAAGATCATCATAACTCTCTTTTGATACATTAAAATTGAATTTTGTAAAAATTGGTCAAAATTTGAGAGAATCTAGTTTCTTGGGTACTGTTTTAATTGCCAAATGTTGAAAGAGTGTCTTTGGGTAGACCATAGAAGTTCAGTCTATTCCACGAGTCCATAAGGAGGTCATCTTTGGAGAATTTGTGTAACATTGACTTGAAGAATATAATCTAATTGTAACTAGTGTTGTTGGAAACATGATACCATAGGAGAAAATTTTGTATGTTGGAAGGCCAATATTATAGAGATACTAAAATTTCAAGTTCAAGATCCGAAATCAAAGGGAAAAGCTATGTATTTTTAAAATTTGCATCACTTTTTTTTGAAAGAATAATATGAAGCATTTCAGGCATCATAGTAAAAGAAAAAAAAGCGTTGAGTGGTGATAAATATCAAACAAAAATATTCAATGGTGGAGCATGCTACGGTCCTATAATAATAGGATTCATAATTTTGAATTGGCTATGGTTAGTGTTGTAATACTGTAGATAATTTTTCTTTCGACAAAATGTTTTCCATATTAAAAATTTAAAAATTTAAAGACGATATGTCCTAAAAGAATAATCAAAGGACAAAAAGAAAGGAGAAATATAAAAAAAAATTAAAAAATATGAACCCCGAAAAGAAATAAAAATAGATCATGAAAATGTGAAAATTTAAATTCCACTACTTTCCACTTTACTGTGGAAAATAAGATTGTGTGCATCTTGTAAGAAATGCCACAATCCATGATGTTCAAATAGTTTAATCTTGACTCATCCATGCTTTAAATTTCATGTTGATAGATAGAGAATAAAGATCTAGCCAAATTGTTATATCTTGGCACATCAATAGTTAGGTAAAAAATAAAAATGAGCTCATGAGTTTAATGTGACCCATTGGAAATTATAAGGTTAGAAATACATAGCTTTCTGATCAAAAGAAAATGAAATAAAGAGTCAGCAAGTTCAAATGCACCCATTGAAATTAAGAGAAAATGTTAGGGTAAATAAAGGGTAGGTAGAAGAAATGTTGCAAATGCACAATGTTGCTAAGTCAAAAACACATTTATCATGCTTAATCCTATGTTCCATGTGCATGAGGAATTGTGATAAAGAAAGGATATTCACTAAGCTTCTTTACTAATTTCCCCTCATTTCACTACACCCCACATAGTTATTTGATAATTTCCCCATTTTTTCCTTCATTAGTTATAAATACCCTTGTCCCCTCATTCTGACCTTTACACCTTGGTCTCAAACACTCCCCTAGAAGTTACCCTTAAAAAAATCATCCCCCTTCCTAAAAACCCTTTCCTAGTGTGAAGCTTATAACCGAGTTCAAATATTACTTTCCCCACTTATTAATTTCCCTATTCCCCTTATAAACCCAGAAAACCATTTATCCTAAGTTTTTTTCTATGCTCTCGCATTATCCAATTTATGTCCCCCAATTTATATTTCCACGATACCCTTTTTAACCCAATAACCCTTGGTGGAGTTAAAAAACCTCTACCACATAACCCATGGTCCCATCGTGTGTTGTAAAGTCTAATTCTTCCTCCTTTAGCTTAAACTCTATCTACTTAGGTTCCTTTAATGGGACTTCATGTTTAATAAAATATTTCACCTCTCTAAAGACCACATAATGGTGGTACACAACCTTCCTTGTTTATGAGTTCCAAACCTTATAACCTTTTAAATCATCCTTATACCCAATGAAGATGCACTTTTCGGATTTACTATCTAATTTTTTTATTTTCTCATTTGGAACATGTACATATGCATCACATCGAAATACCCTCAAATGTGAAAGATAAGGTTTCTTATGAGTCAATACCTTTTGTGGAGACTTATCCTCCAACGCTGATGATAGTGATATGTTAACCATGTAACATGTAGTCTCCACTCCCTCTCTCGAGAGCTCTTGTCCTAACCCCACACCACTCAGCATGCTTCTTTCATTTTCCATCAACGTCTTGTTCATTCTTTCTGCGACTCCATTTTGATGAGGTGTGTATGGAGTAGCCTTTTGCGGTGCTATACCACACTTCTTACAGAACTCTTCAAATTCCTTCATGTAAAAGTCTCCACCATTATCAACCCTTGGCACCTTTATATTTTTACCTCTTTGGTTTTCCATGAGAGCCTTAACATATTTGAGCCTGTCAAAGATTTCAAATTTCTTCATGAGGAAATATATCCATGTATTCCGTGAGAAGTCATCTATAAATGATACATAGTAAACAAACTTTCCGAGTGATGGAACTGATATAGGTGCAAACACATCACTATGTACAATATTTAATATTTGTTTCTCTCTCTTACGACGAGAGAGGAAACTCACATGACTCTCCTTTCCATATACACAATTTTTGCAAAAATCAAAATCTAGAGAAGAATTAGACATAACTGCTACTATACCATTACCATGAGGTATTCAAAGACCCTCCTCTCCAATATGTCCAAGCCTTTGATTGCATAGCATGGTCTTTTCTCGAGAGACCACTACATTTTCTGCTCCACTTTGAGGAATCACACAAATGTTCCACCAATAAGTAATAGTGCTACCCTAAAGCTTGTACAAAGTTCCAATTCAAACTCCCCATATCAATACGAGTGCTCCCCGAACCGTCTTTCATGTATCTTTATCGAACATTGCTCTTAAACTTGCATGATCCAACTTTCTTACATAAATCAAATTTCTAGCCAATGAAAAGATATGCAAAACTCTGGGAAGTGTTCTAATCCTTTCACCTTGAAACATCAACTTGTGTTTTTGGTGACCCACGATTCTAGACTTCATGTCATCCCCTAAGATAGCATCACCACTATCATATTTGTCTTACTCGCAAAACCACTCCCCATGGGGAGTGAAGTGAAGGGATGCACCTACATCAATCAACCATGCCTCACGATCTACATGTGTACACGAAGAAAAAGCCAAGTAGATATCCCCACCTTCATCTGAGGTGGTTTTTGCCTCTAGAGAAGGAGCATCATCACATCACCTTGCTTCCTAAGGAGCTTTATATTTATAATCCCTTTTGAAGTGCCCTTCCTTTCCACATTTACACCACACCTTTAAAGTTTTTTCTAGAGATTTAGATCTCCTACTCAAGAACTTATTTTTGTTTCTCTTTTGGAACGAACCTCGTAAAAACAAGGCATCAACATTTTGGCCCTCCATATTTTTCTGTCTCATCTCCTCTGATAGCAAGGACGAGACTATTTCATCAAACTACAAGGTAGATGCATTGCTACTTATTGCAACAACCAAAATATCCCACGAATCTAGTAGAGAACAAAAAAACTAATGCATTTATCTTCATCTCAAATTTTAATATCAACAGATGATAACTTGCTTACCAAAATATTAAAGACATTTAGATTCTTTGTCACTCAGCCTCCATTTTTCATCCTCACGTTATATAGTTTTTCCGTTGGAATAATTTATTGAATAGAGAATTAGATTGGTACAAAGTCACTAACTTGTCCCACAAAGCCTTCACCAAAGCTTCCCCTCATACATTAGCAATACTAAATCTAAGTCATGCAATGATATTGTGCTCGTTGTCTTCCCATACAACTTTGTTCTGTCTTCATCTTACGTTTTTGTTGGTTTAGTACTTGGATCTACTGCGATCCATAGATCTTTATCCACCAACACATATTGCATCTTGAGTTTCAGCAACTCAAAACTCTCACCATTAAATTTCTCAATCTCTATCTTTCCACTACTCACCATATTCTTTCATCACAAGAATCAATCCCACACATCTCATAGTGAAAAGGGTCTACCACACGCTTGAGAAAAAAACACTCAATAGCAAAAGCATCCCCTTGAAGCCAAAACGACTCTAATATCAAATGTAGGTTTTAACCGTGTACATAAATTATGTGCATACGAATTCTAAAAACATAAAGCAAACAATGGGGAGAGGAGAAAAGATAAAATAGATATACATAGAAATTTTCCCTTCAATCGTAAAACTACGAGATTGATTTTTCATTATGTCCCTTTCAATGTTACAATACATATATATACATGCAGAAACAACCATAAACCCAATCCTTTAACCATGGATTAGAACATAACCGTAGTTCCCCTAACGTGATCTATAAAATACCATGGACAAAAAACCATCATGTCCAAAAACCATAGGTAGGTCTGCCATCTAATATAGGGTCCAAAAATTTTCCCACAGCATTGCGTGAGACCTTGTGGAAGAGGGATACCGCCCAGTGCATACCCCGTGACACGGGGGCAGCCACCCCCCTATGGTCCATGGCATCACCCGACAAAAAGTATAGGCACATGGAGTAATCTATAATGAATTATTTCATGTTGGGTCTTTAGTACACTAGAGTTTGTTCTCTTTCTTTTTAAAAGTTATATATGTATTTTCATTTATGTAAGGAGGTTATTTAAAACATTATATATATATGATTTTATTATATCATGTATAGATTATTTGGTGGAATTGGTATGCAATGGCCTTTTACACCCATGACACACAATTGGTCTTGTATATTATTATTATAACCTCTATTGGTTCTCATACTATCCCATACTTGGTATATAGGGTTAACTCATGTTTTTACGAATGAGTATTATAAGGAGTGCCTTAAGAACGCACTCTCTCACACTCTTATCTATATCCTAGGGGATTTTCATAAAAGAAATATTGGGTGAGCTTAATCCACTTATGTATACATAGGTCACAAATCCATTAATATAATACCTTTGGGACAAATATGAGGGTTCAACCATTACTTCAAGGTATTTCCATGATTTTAAAAATTAGTGACATAATTAATGTGCTTATATGTGTTTGTGTTAGAAGACCATTAGTATAAGGTCTGAGAATGCAACCATGAAGTTTGACCATTACCTGAAGGTAATCCCATAACTTTTAAGATAAGTAGCCCTCACTAGAATTATACTTTTCCCAAAAAAAAGTCTTGGTTGGCAAAATTACCTGAAATCCTTTGAAATAATTTCTATTTTGAAATTTCTTGGAATTCATTTTGAAAATATACTATACTATTATTAATCAATTTAAAACATATTTAATAACATAAAGGGACTTTCATTATTAAGCTACCATATCACATAATGATACCATCAGAAAAACCCAAAACTCCAAAATTTGTTTTTAATTGTATTTTTTTTAAATGGGTCAAAATTTATAGACTCCACACTCTACTTCAAAATATAAAAAACAAACAATAAATTTCATTACAAAATTGAGTTGCAAATAGATTTGGGTAGTTTCTTGCAATCCTATTGGTGGACCAAATTCTCATGGTTGTGGCCATGCCCTTCCCTGACGTATAAAGCAAATTTGCATCTATAGTAAAACGCTTTTCATCGACTCGTCTAAAAACATCTGGGTGTTCTTTAGGGACACAATCGTGGACTTATGATGGTCCTGGGGCAATCAGCCATCCCGTCGGTGTGAAATTCTTCATAGCCTTTGTGTTAAGGGGTTCTTGTTTCTTGTCGGATCAAACAACTTATCGTTGCATGAACCTTATATGAATCTATTCCGACCTCGATAATTTTCATTTCAAGAGAGACTGCTCCTTTTCAATCCGTAATCTCACCGCCCTTCAATCTGTGCTGGATTCCCCTATCTCGCACAGGTGTTTTTTCGGAGGATCCGTGCTATTTTCAGGCCAAGATGCAGATATTTGTGGAGAGTTTCAAAGCGAGGACGATCGTCCTCGATGTTGAAAGCAGCGATACCATTGATAATTTGAAGAGAAAAATCCAGGTATTGGAATCATGTTGTATCCCAATTAGGTTTATGTTTCATTTTTTTTAGTTGTTTGATGCGAGTGGGGTTTTGTAGAACTTAGTTTTTGTTTTCGAATTTTTTTGTTACATGTGGGGTTTTTCTTTTACTGATGGCTTTTGGTTATCAATGGATTCTTTTATGATTTTCTTTCTGGTCTCTGTGGTTTTATTCCGGGCATTGATTCCGCGTCGTTGCCGTTATATTTTATTTTTTGCGGGTTTTTTTTTTTTTGTGTCATGTGAACTTTGTGTATGCATACTTTTCCTTCACTTTTGATCCAAGGGGAATACGCCTTTATTATTTTTTTAGATTCTGCAACTCTGTATGGTCAGTGATTGCGCTCTTAACCATTGGGTATTCTATCATGCATTTTTTTGTTATTTTCTTTCCTTGTATTGATGAAATTAAATGCTATTTGCGTAGAATTTTTTACTTTTACGTCTATAAAATGCCTCTCATGTATTGATTAGCCACCAGATATCCAGAGGTGAGATAACTTTTATATATGCATTGATCATCCGCCATCTATTCGCTAATGAGATGCTACTTACATTATACACCTACGTACTCACCTGGACTTAACTCCGTGTAGGTTAGGTGTCCGCCACTTCTTTGGTATATCTTTGAACGCTGGGGGAGGATATAACAACTCCCCACTTTCCCCCACTCTGCTGACCTCTTAAATCTGGCAAGTCTTAACCAAAACACAATCGTGAAACTCGCTTTTTATGTTCACCTGGTATTCATCTCCGGGTGTCATAAGTTTGAGCCATATCTCCAAGTGAGCCAAAGCTGGTGGGGATGGAACCTTACCCTGTCGTGAGAAACTTCTAACTCCTCACTGTTACTGCCGAGCCTATCACGCGTACCAAAACATGATTACTTGATATTGGTACTTACTAATACTCGTTAAAATCATTGTGGATTTTTACCGCTTGTATAGTGCTTGCTGAGAGCCTTTTCAATCTTTGCAAATTTTGAAGCATAGGTAAAGTAGTCATTCACAGCCTTTTCAATCATTGTCGATTTTTGTAATATCTATGGTGTATCGTAATTGCTGATAGTCGTTTAAACTATTGATGAGTTTTAAGGTTTTCCGTAGTATTTGAAGTTTAAGCACTGTGTATACTGAGTGTTTTCTTTCTGTTGTAAAATGCAATTGCACTTGGGCTTGACCTAGGTGTGTTATTTGGTTGTTGTGACAGTATAAGGAGGGTATCCCTCCACATGAGCAGCGATTAATGTTTGGTTGGAAACAACTAGAAGATGGGCTCACTCTAGCTGATTATAATATGGAAAACCACTCAACTCTTAGCTTATTTTTGCGGTTAAGGGGAGGCATTGAACAACTAGAAGATGGGCTCACTCTAGCTGATTATAATATGGAAAACTACTCAACTCTTCGCTTACTTTTGCTGTTAACGGGAGGCATTTCCATCAAGGTGAAAACCCTTACAGGAAAGGATGTCGAGATAGATATTGAACCCAATGATACAATTGATGAAATTAAGCAGCCAGTTGAGGAAAAGAAAGGAATACCGCCTATGGAGCAAAGGTATGCAATACTCCTAGTTCCATGTGCAAGTATATTTTCGTGGCTTTTATAATATAATATAGTTCCTCTTATATGATTTCATCTATTTTGGTGTATTGCTTAATATAATTTAGTTATTTTATAGTATGATTTCATTGTGCAAGTGACTCTATATTATTGTAAGTTAAGCATATGTGTGTTACTATATCATTGTAAGTTAAGTATATGTGTGTTCCTAGAGCCTAGACCATAATGGGTTTGATTAGATGTTGCAGCATTGAGTTTTTCAAGCTCAAACAACATTTGGATTATCATCAGCTTTTAGGACTTTTTCAAACTTTTGTATTTATTTGGGTTTTTAAGTAATTTCTAGGATTTTTTTCAAAATTCTGTATTTATTTGGGTTTTGAAGTAGCTGATGTGTTTCATGTTTCCATAATTTAAAGAATATTTTTCAATTTTATCTCTTCAGCCACTGGGGAGGAAATACTTAGGCAATAAGTGCAATTTTTGGTTCTTTTTTTTTGGGAAGGTCATTAGTGTTTCATGTTTTTGTTAGTATATTTTTCTCTCTAACACTTGATCCTTCTAGTCATTTATAATAGATGTAATTTTGCATTTTATATTAAATTCAAAAGAGATACTTTGTGTAGGATAAAATATTGAAATGTTGAATGATGTACATAAATAAATTTCTTATCTGTATTGAAGGATTGATTTTTTTTTAATACTAATTTTTTTTGTTTTGATGCCCATTCCAGGGTCATTTATGTAGGAAAACAAATGAATGATGAAAAGATACCCAGTGAGTACAAAATTGGGGGTGGTTATGTTCTTCCACTGGCTCTGGGTGGGGGTTGTTAGTGATATGGATAAGAATTTTTTTTTCCACTCACTATTCAATTCTAAATCAGTTTTAACTAAGTGATGAAGATTATGGATGCATTGAGTTACCTGGAATTGTCCAATTTTGTAAGGTTTCTAATGTCTTATTCTCATTAAAATTAACCAATTGGTGGGTGGAGGTTGTTAGTGAGATGGATAAGAAATATTTTTTTCCACTCAATATTAAATTCTAAATCAGTTTTAACTAAGTGATGAAGATTATGGATGCATTGAGTTACCTAGAATTGTCCATTTTCCTAAGGTTTCTAATGTCTTATTCTCCTTAAAATTAACCAATTCAAAATTTGTGGACTTGTTTTTTATTTACATTTTGTGATTATTTTCTTTGTTCTGCATATCATTCCTAAACACTTCTGAAGATATAGTCGATATTAATTCCTGAGCACTTCTCAAGATATAGCTGATATTAAGTGATTGGTTGGAATTATGATGCTAGGTTGGAATACTTGTGTGGTGAGAGGATTATGTGATATCTCATTTTTTTTAATGGAGATTATATGCCCATAAAGTACAAACATACAATGGAATATGTGATATCATATTTGTTTTACATTGTTTTTTTCTTTTGTGGTGACAAGGTTTTGTTATATTTTATTTTTTCAATGGAGATTAAATGCTGCCAAAATACAAACATAGAATGGAATATGTGATATGCAAGATATGTTTCTTTTGTGGTGATAGGATTATGTTGTATCTCATTTTTTTAATGGAGATTAAATGCTGGGAAAATACATACCTAGAATGGAATATGTGATATTCAAGATATGTTGCTTTTGTGGTGAGAGGATTATCTTATATCTCAGCTTTTTAATGGAGATTAGATGCTAGGAAAATACAACATAGGATCGAATATGTGATATGCAAGATATGTTTCTTTTTTGGTGAGAGTTTATGTTATATCTCATTATTTTTAATGGAGACTAAATGCTGGGAAAATACAAACATAGAATGGAATATGTGATATGCAAGATATGAGATTAAGAATCTTGTAGTTTGATTCTTTGGGATATATGAATTGTGGCTGGATGGAAGTTGGGTGGGTATAATATTTATTAAAAGTTATAAACAATGGTAGACATGGGAGAATGTAGCCCAACCTACATCTATGGCACCACCACACTTCCTTGTCACTCTGGTGTGATATTTTTGGTGTGTCATAACTTTTCCTCACATTGCCCCCAGGATTGGGATCTCCCCATATATTGTTTTTGGTTATTAGATGTACTGATGTATATCTTGTTAGTTTCTAGTTTATATTTTTTTGTGTAGGATTTTCATTCTCATGTATATTGTGTTAAGGGTGTGCAATTGGTTGGAATGGTTAGCTCATATATTAAAATTATATTAGTTACCCATTTACAAATGGTGGACATTTTGGTACCCATTCCTTAGTGATTAGGTTTTTAGTTATGAGTTGTACACATGTTTCTAGATTGTTTCCATTTTTTTATATCATCTCATATATTGAAAATCCATCATAGGATCCAATCATGCTGCTCATTAATTTGTTATATGAAGATGGGCATATGTTGTTGCAAAAAAAACACTGATAGTAGAAACATGGTAAATAGCCCCACTTTGTTGTACAATAACAACAATCCATGACACAACATCACAACCACTCTAATTAGTTGTATAGTAGTAACATTCTAGCATAGTTCATCATATTCAAAGGAAATTCACCATGACATCTATAAATGGTCACTACATATTGACAAATTCTCTGGAATTTCATCAAGGTAATTTGTTGAATTTGTGATGTAGACCTTTCCATTATTGTAGGTCTCTTCTAATAAAAATTGAAAATTGATCTTATTCGTGGAGTGCATTTTACCATAACTAAACTTTCTGGAGGTCCAACCTTTTATAATGTTAGGTATAGAAAATTGGTATAGAAAACTAGTTTGAAAATCAAAATCAAATAACCAATTGTGCAAAATGAAACTAGAAACCAATGAGGAAAGGGATGAAGTGGTCACCAAAGAAGAAGAAAACAAAGTTAATGCTTAAAGTCCTAAGCTACTTCAACTCACAACCAATATTTCAAACCTCATTGAGGCCCTAGTAAATTTTACCATACTTACCTTGCTCTTCCCTCCACCACAAAATTGAACTTCAATTTATATAATTATATTTATAATTTTACCACACTTATCATGATGCCTACACCACCACAAAATTTGAATTTGGTTAAATATTGTGTTCTGTGCAATACATAAAATGAGATTAAAAGAATTAGCAGTGCATTACATTAAATGAGATTAAAAAAATTATAAATTTGTTAATGCAATTTAATTGGTAAATGTGATGGAAAGACCAATTGAATGGGTAATGGAAACATGAATTGACTAACTTAGATTAATGGCAAGGAACTCGAGGATAGAAAAACTGAGTTATTTCAAAAATTTATCCAATTTTAAGGAAATAATTATTTGGAAAATAATATAAGAAATAATAGCAATGTCCATCTCAATGTTAACCCAATAACAATTAGTTGAAGGTTATGTTTGTCAAAAAATACACTAATCAAATTTATTAATAAACCTCACACCCACCTATCAGAGTAACACTTTCTCTTCACTCATCAGTGTTACAATTCATCACATGAGAAATATATATATGAAGCACACATTTAGGGAAGTTAAAACAGCACCATAGAAAAAATGAACAAACTCCTTAAGGTTTTGTTTGAACAGTCACTCCATTACTACATTTCTTCATAAATATTTGGAGAAATGGATTTGTAGATATGCCTAAAACTTCCTTATACAACTCAAACTTGATTCTACCAAGAGTTTTGGTAAAAATATCATGAGCATTGTCACAACTATTACAATAACCAATATGGATTTATTTTCACTCAACTTTCTCCATGAAAAAATGAAATTGTGTATCAATATTCTTTGTGTTTTTATGAAATACTAGATTATTTGCAAGTTTTATGGAGATGTAGATGTCCCATTTGATCATGTTGCAACCTTATGTTCTTATCAACATCAAGGAGAAGTCTCATCAACCAAACTGATTAACATCTTGCTACCCACATAGCTTGATGTTCAGCTTCCACAGAAGACAAGGATAGTGTGTTCTACTTTTTGGTTTGGTGGGCCATGTAATGACCCGAGAGCCAAAGCTAAATACCAAAATCTAAAGTTTCATCAAGATACCTTAAAACACGTTTTTCTGCAACCCAATGACTCTCAAGAGGCTTTGGCATAAATTGGCTCAATGCATTCACTCCATAAGCCAAATGAGACCTACATGTAGTTAAGTATATTAGACTCCCAATGATTTGTCTATACAAAGTCGCATCTACCTCCTTACATCCATCTTCAAATTTTAAATTCTGCTTTTAAAGTATTGCTATAGCTTTGCACTCATCCATTTCCACTAAGCTTATCACATAGTTACTCTATCACATAAAAGTTTGTGGGGACTTCCACAACCAAACAATAATGTAGCTCTCTAAGGTCTTTCATATCAAAGACTTGTGACATCTTCGCCTTGATTTCTTTAATGAGATTATCAACATTCCTTGTAATGATTAGATCATCTACATATAAAGAAATCAAAACAATACTTCCCTCTTTATCAAACATTGTATAAAGATGAGGGTCATTTTTTCTCCTTTTATAACCATTCTATAGGAAAAATGAATAAATTTTGTCATACCATGAAATTGGTGCCACTTTTAGTCCATACAAGGCTTTCTTCAATGTGAAATCTAAATGTTCTTCACCCTGTTTCACAAACTCCTCAATTTGCACTAAGTAGACATCTTCTTTTATGTCCGCATTTAAAAATGTAGATTTAACATCTAACTGGTGAATCATGCAATGGTGTTCGGTAGCTGAAGAAATTATCATTCTCATTGTGTTTAATTTAGCTACAAGGGAAAATGTTTCATCATAATCTATGCCTTCTTTCTCGGAATTCTCCTTTGCAACAATCATAGCTTTATACTTATCTATGCTCCCATTATACAACCATTTGCATCCTATGGGTAGTTTGCCTTTAGGTAAATTAACTAAATCCCAAGTTTTTTTTTTAATGATGGATTCATATTCCTCTTCTATAGCAACCCTCCATTCACTATATTGAGTGGCTTTTCTATAACTCTAGGGTTAAGAAACGTTCATCATACTAGTTACTAAAGCATTTTTCCTATATCTTGGTAGAAACCAAACCTTCCTACCGCCTCATCTCCTTAGTGGAAGGGTAGCTTGAAACCTTGTGTGATCATCATTTTGTGGACTTGTCTTAATAGCTACATCATCTTCTTTCCCTTGCTACTATTGTTGCTGTTCATTGTTGTCACATGATTCATCACTTTCTTCTTCCACCAACAAGGGCACGTGTCATTCTTCATTAGCACTCTCATGGCTTCCATCACTAACATGCTCACATGAAACACTACATCTCTACTCACAAAAACTTTACGAGTAGAGGACTAAACAATTTCTAAGCCTTAAATTTTGTACAATACCCAACAAAAATGCATTTGATGGCCTTTGCATTGAGTTTCTTTCTATCTTCCTCTCGGACATGGGAAAAAGCTTTACTCCCAAAAACTCTCAAATGCTTAACTGGGCGGTTCTAACCAAACAAAGCTTCAAAAGGAGTTTTGAAATATAAACTTCTTGTTAGATTCCTATTCTTTAGATATACTCGAGTATTAATCGCTTAAGATCACAACCCATTAGAAAGATTCTTACCTTTCAACATACTATGAGCACACTCCACAAGGGTTTTTTTCTTCCTCTCTATAACCTCGTTCTATTGAGGAGTGTGGGGTACTGTAAACTGTTGTTGTATCCCATTATCTTTGTAGTATTGGAGGACACAAGCTTTCTTGTACTCTCCCCCTTAATCCGAGGGGAGAATCCTCATGCTTTTACGTGTGTGCCTTTCAACCATACTTCTGAACTCATTGAAGTATTCAAAATTTTGGCTCTTCTTCCTCAGGAAATACACTCAAGTAAATCTAGTACATTCATCAATAAATAATAAAAAATAGTATGCGCCACCTAACGACCTTGTGTGCATAAGCCCACATAAATATGTGTGTACCGTCTCGAGTATATCTCTCCTCCTTCTACTAGCATTCACACGAAATTCATCTCTATGCAACTTCCCAAGTGCGTGTGCATCGTAGTTAATATGAACGGGTTTTAAAATAGGAACACCTTTGACCATACCTCTTTTCTCTAATAGCAATAGATCATTGAAGTTAATATGGACATCATTGTACCAGACTTACTTGTTGTGGTTAAAGAAAGCCGTTTATTGGGTAGAATGTTAGAACTTATCAGTTCCACCTATATATCCCTCATCCCCAAGTCATACTCCCCACTATCTTTCAG
>APFE030689388.1:0-64194 GCA_000404065.3 Pinus taeda
CCGGCTATTCCCAGAATCGCCCCACCACCCGGCTATTCCCAGAATCGCCCGAAACAATAACATGGTTTGATCGTTAAATGTGGCATATTTGTTACAGAAAATCGTGGGTCAAATACGTTGATTATCAACATCGTTTTCACAAATGTTGTGTGGTCCGTCGACCTTTTCGTAATCAAATCCTTTATTGATGCCATCGTAATCACCATGTGGTTGCGCTCATGCCACAAATTTTCTTATTTAAAAAAATTGAAGCATGTTATTGTTTCAGGCGATTCAACGATCAAACCATGTTATTGTTTCGGGTGATTCTGGGAATCGCCCGAAACAATAACATGGTTTGATCGTTAAATGTGGCATATTTGTTACAGAAAATCGTGGGTCAAATACGTTGATTATCGACATCGTTTTCACAAATGTTGTGTGGTCCGTCGACTTTTTCGTAATCAAATCCTTTATTGATGCCATCGTAATCATCATGTGGTTGCGCTCATGCCACAAATTTTCTTATTTAAAAAAAATTGAAAGAAAAAGCAGTGCATACATCATCATTATGTACCAATTTGGTCTCAGTGGACCAATGGCATAACAGGAAAGTGGGAACCTGAAGGACAGGGCATGCATGCGAGATGACAATGTGGCCATCTAAAAGTCAACAAACGAATAACTCAGCATTTTTCTCTGTCGTTACTTTTGGCATTTTGTTGTTCGAGCAGTATATAGATGCCATGGCTTCAATGTAGACAAAATTTTTATTGAAAAATATTAACCAAACAACATCAGTCTATTATAGATAAGATATGCGTCGTTTTTCTGAGTCGAGAAAACTTTATTGGCGTGATACACGAAGGGTGAAGGAAGTTTTAGAACGGCTTTATTAAAGGTTAAAAGCATATGTTTATAGACGCTAAAATATTAATTAAAAAGTTAAGTTTAAAATTTTTTATAACAATAAATTATAAAAATGTTATATATATATGAAGTTGGAAGTGTTAAGAACACGGCTTTATTTAAAGGTTAAAAGCATATGTTTCATTGGACGCGTAAATATTCAATTAAAAAGTTAAGTTTAAACATTTAATTTATAATCATAAATTTATTAAAATTTATATTATGATACTATATGAAGTTTTAGCAGTGGCTTTATTAAAGTTTAAGAAAGATGCTAAATATATTAATCAAAAGTTAGGGTTTAATATTTAATTTATTAATAATAAATTATTAAAATATATCTATATCTATATATATATATATATATAGTATTATCATTAAACCATGAGAACTGAATAATCAATTTAGGATTTTTTATGACTATTGTTCCAAGATGGGTAGTATAGTTAATACTGACAAAAATAAAATCATGATAATTAAATCCAAAAAATCAACTTAAACTAAATGATTAGTTATAAAGAATTAGAAATTTCACAAATATAGTAAACCAATATGAAGTGTGATTTATGGCCTTAAATGAGTTTTGGAGAGTAAACTTTGAAATGCCATAGCTGAAATTAGAGGTCAATAGAGTGTGTGAGGTCTAATTATTGGATAGAGTTCTTGAGAAAATGCTCCTATAACATTAGAGTTAAACATGAGGCATCTCAGATCAAGTGCCTAATGGTTAAGAGCATGTGTTTCCTCCTAAGAGGTTATAGGTTCAAAAACCAGAAGGGGTTAGAGTAGGTATGCCTTCGTAGACAATAATCAAATCGTTGCATGGAGGTGGGTCTCTTGTCTCACAAACAAGGGGGTTTCATACACCAATTTGGTGTCTGGCTTGGCTATGACCTTAAGATTGGATAATAATAATAATTAGGATATAGATTGTTAGAAATTCATAATCTATAAGGGTGAAAGCATGGAGCTAGGTTGCACTTTTTGGCAAGAGATGGCACGTTTGGGTAACCCAATGTTATTTAGGAGCTCAATTTAGCCATGTCTTTACGGCAGTCAAATGAAGGAGATTGGGTTTTGGAATTTTTTTTCTGGCTCAGGTATGTTTTATTATATGGAATTGAATTGCAAGATGTTATTTATTAATTTATATGTCATTGTACTAATTTACTTCATTATTTCTTTTATGCTTGATAATTAGGTACAACACTAGCATGTTGCCTTCAAAAAGGAAGAAATTGCATTGCAATTGAAAAAGATTCAATACAGTGCAATTTCATTCAGCAAAAAATTAATGCTCTTCAATTTCTTCCAGATGCAATGCAAGAAATTGGGTTGAAGAAAGGGGACTTTAGTGAATCACGTGTGGCAAAAAAGGCAAAGGAACCCCAACCACCATTACATGGAATGTTTGGAAAGACATACATTGGGAGTTTCGCAGACATCAAAGACCCATTAGAAGAGGAAAATGAGCAAAATGAAACAGAAAATATTGTGGAAGAAGACAATGATGAAACTCTAGAGGACGAAGAGTTTGGATTACGTGACATTGTTGATTAAATTTAAGTTATGCTTGTAAATCAAGCTTTGCAATGTTTTGACTTTGACATTTTATGAGAAGAATAAACACTCAATTAGGGTTGTTATACGTTCAATATTGGTAATATGTGATTTTTGCGGATTTTTAAGTTAATCATTATTATTTGAAAAAAAAAAAGTGATTTTTATTATTTTTTTGACATGAAATTCATAGAAAAATCTATTATTTAACCATTTTTAGTTAAAATTATGGTATAAAAATTGTGATTTTGACATGTCAATTCTAGCAAAAAATTATCAAAACGTGTAGTTTTTTAGTTATATTTATGTTAAAAATGGTTATTTTTATGTCCATTGTTAAAAAATATTGTCTTTTAGAAACAATTATTTCATGTGGATTGAAAAATTAATTAAGGATGTATAAATATGTAGAATATCGAAAAGTCTAAATATCGACCTTCTAATTTAAAAATGCAAAACAATTAAAACCTCACGAAAAAACAAAAAAAAAACAAAAACAAAAACAAAAAAACAAAAACAAAAACGACTTCAAAAATTATCAAATTTACTAAATAATTATTTACATTTTATACATTAAAAACTTTAAAGCCAAAAAACAGGGCTTTTAAAAAAGGAGTGTGATGCAGAATGCTCACTTTTCTAAATCAGCATGAAAATCACTACCATTCTAAAACGTGATGTACATAAAAAAAATTAAAGTGCCAAAAACTATGCTCTAAAAAAAACATGTGTGTTCTGCATCACCCTTTTTCAAAATCAGGTCACTTTTTTGCTATCTCTATGAAACGGGTAACAGTATCAGTTCTCGTTTCAAAGTTTACATTGTTGAATGCATAATAGGTGCTTTGTCCTTAATACATGTTGCTGGCAGGAGGGGCATAAGTGTTGGAGGAACTAGTGCCCCCCTGTGGATAGTCATAACTCTGCTGAGTATATGGTGAAGGATGTGAAATAGCATCGTCGGCAGCGTGGGATACCCCCTATGCATTGGTACCACCAGGACGGGGGAGGTCTAGTATAACAATATCGACATAACCAGATTGAGCATAAATCAAGTCATATCTCATAGCAATCTAGAGAGCCTCTTCCTCTGTTTGAGGAAAGTGAGACGCAACATACTTGGCAATAGGTGCTAAAAGAGTCCTAAGAAAATAATCGAGATAGACACAATCTTCAAAAAGTGGAGCACGACACATGCTCCTCCTTCTATGCCATTCCTGAACATGATCGAAAAGATGAGTGTCAGAGGACTGACGAAATGCAATCAAGAGGTCTGTATCGGTGTCGTATTAGAGAGGTAACTAAAAATATGACATGAACACATTAGAAAGAGTTGTGAAAGTGGAATGAGAGGCGGCGGGTTGGTTGACATACCACTTCACAGCATCGCCAGTGAGCATGCGTTGGAACAACCAAAGATGAATGGAATCATTAGTGATGGAATTGGATGAACACCACATATGGAAGGAGCGGATGTGATTGGTGGGGTCCTCTCTAGAATTACCCTCAAACTTGGGAATGTCGGAGGGAAGTTAGTCAGCATAGCTAGCCAACCAACATCATGGTGTATAGGGTCATTAATCAACTGGCTAAAATCTGGGAGGTTTAACCCAGCCATGAAAGGTAGCAATGGAGTTGTCGGAATAGTTCCTATAATGGTTTCGCTAGATATGACTACCGGGGTAGAACCGAAGTGTGGTGAAGTAAAATTATAAGTGTGGACACGAACAAATTCCTCTAGCCCGATAAGGGGTCTAGCCACAACAGATACATTCTATGGAAGATTTCCTTTGGTTAGAATCAATCAAGAGGGCCTACCTCTTGGTCGCTTATCCTACTTGATGATGTCCTCGCTTGCTCACTCCAACAATCTCTTTCTTCCTTCTCAAGCTCCTGTAACAAGTAAACAACAACAACACACAAACATAATAATAGAAAATTTTCAATTCAACCTACTTAACGATTCAAGAAGCATTAAGACGTGGATATGTAATATTACAAAACATGTAGGAAATCAATCGATAGTTGCATATATTATTATCAAAGAGAGATTACAACCATTCGTCTTGAGGTTGCAATCTTCCTCTAACAAGACCAAGTTCCCACACACTTCTGCTAGCATTCCATGATGGCTTCAAACAACAATATTTTAAAGTTTCTTCCCTTTAGGCTTCACTCTAAACCAAACACACTTCTCCCTCACACAACTAGATGGCTACAACTAGTAGTAGCTTGCTTGTCTAATCCAAAATAATATACTCACACTCAGCCAAAACTGTAACTATGACTAGCTTGTGCTTGGGATGAAGGGAGGTTTATATAGGAAATATGGATGGGAGATGGATCCTCTTCCCATGGGAGAAGGACTTGTCCCTTGAGGTAGTTCCATCATTATAGGGGAAAGGATCCCAAAATGTCATCCTCGACCCCATCCGGTCAAACCATTTACCAGACTTCCATTACAGAGCTTCTAGAGCTAGAAGCTTCAGCTCTAATTTTAAAAACTTTCCATAACAAGACTGACACGACTGGAACATAGCTTAGTCACTCTGATTGGCGCGAGGAGTAGTGCTAATATCTGCACATCAGCGCAGGTGAGACAAAGGCCATTAGCGCCAATCTTGTAAACTAGGCAAAATAGAAGTTTCAAGGGAAATGGTGCAAAAGGGAAATGATCTGCTCATGAAGAGGGACATAATGGGAGTTTCTTCATGAAGGCAAAGCATGTGAGGTTCATTGTAGAGGTCCTCCAGGATCAATGAATTAGGAGTAAAGGGATAGTGACAAAATATTATGCAACAGATGCCCCATAAAGCATGAAAGCCGAGCAGGAGTGAGTGATGAAATTCTTTATAAATCAATGTGGGGAACCGGTCTGTCGTCAGAAAATGTATAAGAAAGTACAGATGCATATACATAAACTAATATATTTGTCAAATGATACATGAATTGTGGCATGGACGTAGCCATCCAAAGAATGATCATGTAAATGGATCTAGGTATGGGCGCAGCCATCCGTCAAAGAGGATCATAATGAAACCGAGGTATTGTCACAACCATCCAATAATGAGAAGGATCGCATATGATAACTCATGGTCTGGTCGCAGCCAACCATCTGAAAGAGACATGCATATCATCATAACCATGTCACATCACTTCGCAACCTGGACTTGTGTGATCTGAGTCTAGGGTCTTGCGCTCCAACACGACCCGATCAAAGCACAGATCCTAGCATGCAAATAGATGCGTTGACGTCGAACATGATAGAAAGTCGCTTGATTACCAGTTAATGATGTAAACTATTAACAAGTGCAAGAGAAACCACCAATAATGACAATGGTCCTCAAGGTACTATCAACACAATCCAAGGAATGTGAATACAGGAATTGAATTCGAACACCTGTGAAATCACTTGATCGAAAGCCAATGATGTGAACTTGTTGTCGAGTGCGAAGAACTTTCCATTAGGGCATGCAAGATATAAGGTACCAGAAAGGAGTCTCTTGGTCAACTTCCGTGATAATGAGTCAAAGTCGATGGAAAGTGACCATGTCGAAGGAGGGACATAATGAATCCCACATCATCGACGCGAGACGAGAGGATGCAAAATGATTTTGGATGATACAGAGAATCAGAGGTAAGTGTAACTGCAGAAGGACAACTCTTGAACATATCGATGACACAACTGGAATTTTGGCAGCTTTTGGATCCATAGGATCTGTGGTCATAACGATGTGGTAGAGATCAAATGGAAGGCAAAAATGAATAGCCCAAACCCAGGAGGGTCAATGATGCAAAGGAGGAATTCCCAACCTGACACAAAGGAAAGAGTGTCATGTTCAAGAGTGAGTTGCTGACATGACTGATAGATTTCCAAATTTTCCGCCACCATTTTTGGCGAGTACCACAATTATTTCTTAATCGCAAGCTTGAAGGGGATAGCATATGCTTGCACTGTAAGTTCATCCTTCGAATGAATCCCACCTAGTAAGTTTAACGAGCCCAAGAAGGAGAAGCTCATGTTCATCATGGTGACGAATCTGATGTCGTTTAATAGTTTAATGAGTCCAACAAAGGTGTAACTCAGTATCTTTTTCACGCTTAGAGAGTTTGAAAAAGACACGTAAAATAAAACTCCACATGGTCCCTTTTCATACATTTGTGTCCCTCAAGCCCAAAAAGGTAGAAAATAATACTTGAGGGAACCGCTTGACCATTTCAGTTAAGGAGTACCTTTTTCGTAAATAGTGCATCCCAACCCAAAAAAGGGATAAACTTATACTGAGCAAACGATGTTTCGCATCCATTAACGAGTTCGAAATGACAAGGGTTCGACCATATTTTTGTTTTTAAAGGGTTAGAAAAGCGTTGAAAGTGAACCCCCAATTTTTATTCTCTTTAACGAGTCAAAAAGGGAAAAATACTCGGCAATCTTTTCATATGAGTTTAACGGGTCGAGAAAAGAGTTAAAATGCGACTCATTGTCATCGTCGAACATCCATCACCTATTGTTGCATAAGTAAGGCAAAGTGTATTATCGAGTCCTTGAGGTAAAATAGGTCAAAAATATTTACAAAAACTAATATTTTCATGAAAAAAAATGAATAAAAAGGGAAAAGTAAATATATTTTTACCATTTTACCTTTGCGGTGAAGACTTTTTACCCACTTTTGCACTAGTTGTTCCAGTGTAGATTGTGGGTGATCCGAGAGGTCAATCGACGAGCCGTTAATTCCAGGAAATAGCCGAAGCCATCAGCTCCATTTTAATGCTATTCATTTTTGTTTTTAGCCATTGTT
Organism: Pinus taeda; assembly: GCA_000404065.3. Classification (NCBI taxonomy): domain Eukaryota; kingdom Viridiplantae; phylum Streptophyta; class Pinopsida; order Pinales; family Pinaceae; genus Pinus; species Pinus taeda. Next base: position 7,248 of record APFE030689388.1, read on the forward strand.
TGGGATTTTTAGGGAGATTTTTCAGAAAAAGTTTTGCCCTTGGTCAGTGCACTTTCCGAGCATGGGATCATGCCATCCAAGGGTGATTTGCATGACCATCTGCGCTAATCGGCGCAATTTTTTTTAAAACGGGTCTGCCAACACTTGGGATAGGGCAAAAACCATTTTTCTCAAGAACTGGCCATTTCAAATTGAATTTTATATGCCAATGATGGTTATTGACTTAAATTAATGACTTTTGTAGGAGAGAAATCGCCGAAAATGGTGGATTGGAATGAGAGAGAACATGAAGATGTTGAAACCCAGGCACTAAATGATCCAAACTACCTAGAGGCTTTGAGGGCTTGCAAGCTCCTCAAATTCTTCCTTACACCAGGGATGCGGGCTCATCCTGAGTTGCTTCGATATTTAATAAGCCTTTGGGACATTAATCGTGATATTTTTGTCATTGGGGACCAGGAGCCGGAGTTGACAACTTCAAATATCTACTTCATCACTGGACTGTCTCGCAAAGGTGGGCCAGTGAACTTGTATGGGTCATGTCTGGTTGGGGCAAGCATATCTTCCCTGCTTGCCAAACACTGCCCTGAGGCCCTGAAATCTAAGAGTGGGAAGATAGATATTTCTAGTGTGTGGGATTCGACACTAAGGGTGCTTCTTTTGACTATCAAAAGAGTGGTGGGGTCCCAGGGGTAACATGAGACTAACAAGTTGAAGTTCCTTTATTCTATTGACCGCACATCTCCTACGATCTTCAACTGGGCAGAGGCCATGAAGATGAACATCAAGCGCCATTTGTCTAAGGCCAAGGCGGGGAATCTGAAGCAATTTGGCTTCAGATCAATACTTGTGACCTTTTTCCTAGAACGAGTGCCGCTGTTCTAGTATCAGTTGACTGAGGTTGATCCTCCTGCACCACGCGATCCACAGATGGCCCGCTGGAGTCGTTTGATGCCCAGGATCACTGGGGGTCAGCATATGTCATACCGACCTGCATTCTTCTCATGGTTACGATGACAGAAGATTGTCATGGAGGAATCTTCATACAGTGGCATTGATTTCTGTGGAGATCCAGATATGCCCTTACCGGATGGAGAGAACTTTGATGATGAAGGTAAAAAATCAAAATTTTTAATTTTGAGATTTTTTAATTATTTTTGTTATATGTGTGCTTATAAAATTTCTCTTGTTTATGCAGAGGTTGGACTAGAGTGGCTAGTCAGGATGTCCTTGATAACCAGACACGTACCTTGCCCTATCGATGTTGTCACCCCTTATCCGGAAGGGAGTGACAACAAGGAGGAGATCACGAGGAACCTCAAGGGGTTAACTCACGGTATTCCAAAGTATGCTCAGATAGGAGACATGCCCCATCAGTACCAGAAGCATACAGTGGGAGTCTTAGATCGAATCTGCCAATTACTGAGTCGTGTAGCACGAGTTGTCTCATGCTACCACAACCATCATGCTAAGTAGTTCCTAGGTCTAGCACTTACATATTTTTGAGGCCTGCATGCCACAGATGTATGAGGAATGCTAGCCGCTGATGTTATTATAGACATATATTATTTTTTGGGGTTATGATGTATCAAACATGCTCACATATATATGTGTTTTATTTTCCTGTCTAGTATGTTACAAATGGTTTGCCTTATCTTTTAACATGTTTCGTAAATTTCTGTCCAACACGTAATTAGCTAATGCATCTATCAATGTATTCATGTGTCTAGGAATATGATGATATTTAATATAATCAAAATGTCATTCCAATAGACGGATACAGAGATACATTCGTAATATTTGAGGGTTCCTGAAGGAATATTACCTGTTGAGTTGAAGGAAAACAAGCTCTGAATCCAAGTTGACAACCTATTCCCTAATGCCAAGAGAGATGGCTTCTGACAACAGTTCGATGACCACACTGTATTCAAAAATGTTGTTGGTTGTATGACCCAGGAAGATACCTTGAAGGTCAATCAACTCATCATTATGTTCATAGATAGCCCATGCCATGGATTATAGGTTCCGGGTACTACAACAAGCACCATCGATGAAACCAACGTGAGGAGTTGCAAAGATCTACAAAGCAAGAAAAGCATAGTAAACAGGAAATATGTTTGAAAACTATCACACAAAACCATGTTGTACAAAAATGAATCACACACTAATGTACATAAGTAACCATGCGGGATGACCTAAGCATAGTACTTTTTGAGGTAAAGCCCGTTTCAAGGCTTATCGAGAGGATTTCCTTCATAATCAGTAAACTCGTAGGCTACTTTCTGCAAAACGCATTTTACAATATAGGGCCCATGTCACATAGGTTCAAACTTACCTGCCCCTAGCTTATCATTAGCATGGTCATAACGTAGGACCAAATCACCCTTAGAGAAAGCGTGAGGGGAGACTGACTGATTGAAATGGGATTTGACCCTTTTCTTTTGTGCTTCGATGACCAAGGTAGTGAGACAGTGAGTCTCATCTAGTCATTCTAAATATAAGAGGCATTCCTCTTGAGGTGATGTTTTGGGGAGGAGTTCAACAGCTATCTTAAGTGAAGGAATCTTGCATTCAATTGGAAATGTTGCTTCCAAACCATAGACTAGCTGGAATGGTGTGAAACTAGTTGCATCTTTGGTTGAAGTTTGGTAGGCCCACTGAGCTGAAAAGAGCATGAGATGCCAATTTCACTTGTGCATCCCAATAGTACGCTGAAGCATGGTGAACAAAACCTTGTCCATAGCTTCAACTTGGTCGTTGGACTGAGGGTAATATGGGGTCGAGCCATCGTGGTGCAAGCCCAATGCAGATGTCAGTTCTACCATCATGTAATCTCTTAAATGGGATCCATGGTCTATGACAATGGCTTGGGGTATGCCGAACCTGGAAATAACATGTTTAAAAAGGAATTGATTCATCGTCTTACCATCTACAAAATATGTTAGCATTGCTTCGGCCCATTTGGTGAAATAATCCACAGCAATGATAATATAGCCATGTCCCCCAGTCAAATGAGGGTTACATGTCATATAATCGATGCCCCATTTGGCAAAGGGACCAATGGTAATGATGGGGTTAAGGTGAGTAGGTGGGGCACTCATCTTGCATTGTTAATTCATGGCATTTGCGGATAGCAAGAATGCAATCTTTGAAGATAAACAGCCAAAAATAACCAACATGAAGGATTTTCTGATCTGTAGTGTAACGAGACATATGACCACCACATGCCCCAGAGTGGTAGTCATTGAGAGCTATTTCAACTTCCTCGATCGTGAGGCATCGATGAATAACAAAATTGACACCGACACGGTATAAAGTATCGCCAATAATACAGTAGGGTTGAGAATGATGTTGAATCCTTCGACGACAATCCTTGGTCAACATGGACCAAAATGTAGAGGTTTGGAGATACACGATGATATCACTGTACCATGGATCAAGGGTGCTAATCAGGAAAAGGGTCTCATCTTGAAGTTGTTCATCTGTACCAGCAGGGAGAGCTTTGGAGGGAAGGGAACAAATCAATTCAGCAAAAACAAGTGACATCTTAGATTTGGTCGTCGTGAAGACCAAATCGAATTCTTGCAAGATAATCATCCATTTAGAATACTTGCCCCCCAGCAACTGATGAGTCAGGATATAAGTCATAGGGTTTCATTCATAAATAATTGTAGTCATACGTAAAAGGATATAGTGTCGAAAGCGTTGAACTGCCTGAACAATAGCCAAATCCAACTTCTCGACATGTGCATAATGTGTTTCTGTGTTAGGGAGACTCTGACTAAGGTAGTAGATCACATGTTCACTGCCTTCGTCGTTGTCTTGGACCAAAACCATAGCAATGGTGCTAGGGGCCACTGCTAGGTAAATGAAGTAATCTCGATAATAGTCTGGTGGATGCAACAGAGGAGCATTTATGAGGACAGCCTTAAGATCATCAAAATATTTTTGGGCCACCTCGTCCCATGCGAAGGGTGTTCCTTGTTTGAGCAACAAGGTAAATCCTACGGCTAGCCTAGCATAGTTGGGTATAGAACGATGGAGAAAGTTGGCCTTTCCTTGCAGGCTCTGAAGTTGGTGCAGTGAAGATGGAGGGGGTAAATTTACAATGACCTCGATTTTTAGCGGATCTAGGCGAATACCGTCCTTGGAAATGATGAAGTCGAGGATTCATCTTGATTCCACGAAAAAAACACATTTGTGTGGATTCAAATGAATGTTATAGTGTCTACAGTGTAGAAAAATATGTTGAAGATGGCTTGGGTGATCTTGGTGCTTACGAGAATGGGCAGGAAGGTCAACCAAGTAAGGCTAGACAATGTTGCAAATATCATGAAATGCATAGGACATTGCCCATTGAAATGTGGCTCCAACATTTTTGAGGCTGAAAGGGAGCTTCTTATACGCGAACGTACCCCATGGTCAGATAAAGGTTGTCTTCTCTTGGTCAGCTGGTGCGATATTAATCTGGTTATAACCAGAAAAATCGTCCCTAAAGGAAAAGATCTCACTTTGGGCACATTCATCAATGATTTGATCAATGAAGGGAGTAAGGTAGTTGTCTTTAGGACAGGAACGATTAAGATCTCAATAATCCACGTAAACGCGGATCGTGCCTTTTTTTTAGTCAACGGGACAATATTGGACACCCAGTCTGTAAGGGGGATGGGATAAATGAACCCATCTTTAAGAAGCTTTTCGACTTCAACCTTAATAGCAGCGGCATTCCTAGGGCGCACCGGGCAAAGCCATTAGTGAAATACTTTGCATGTAGATACATTGGTATTTCATGCACCACAATGCTAGGATCGATGCCAGGAATTTCTTCGTAAGACCATCCAAACACATCATGAAATTCTTGAAATAGACGAGTATATGTCTTGATCTCATCTGGAGAACAAGATACCCCAATATGAACATGTTCAACGATACCGAGTTTGATAGAAATGTCAATCGACATCATTTGGGTAATATTACCCATATTTCCTTCCGACCATATTTCATGAGTAACGGTCGGTGGCAGAAATGGAGAAGAGGACACTTCGAAAGAGGTAGACATAACCACTGGGTGAGGTAGGAACGAGGAGCGATGATGAGTATCGATCCATGGCGGTTCCTCAAGAGACATGATTTCCATGATACCTTCATTAGCGAGGAAGGTCTCGGCTAAAGGATCAAATGATTCCAAAGTGCCAAGCCATGGGGGATTGAGAGTACATATCGAGAGAGGTCTTCAACATATGAGAATCAGAGGATGCGGAGTTTGAGGCCGAAACAATTTCCACATAATTGACTCCAGCAGGGCTACGCAACCTAACCTCGCCCCATGTATCAACAATATCTGGCACAGGTATGACCCAGGGATCATATTTGACCAAGATCATGTTGACAGAGGCAACATGAGGATGTGGGAGTGGAAAAATTCCCATTAAGGCAGAATCTTTGAAGAGACCCGCCCCCACACTCTCATAGGGAGTACCACAGTGCTTGATGTATGGAACATTGTTATCCAAGGAGGAAGAGGAAAAGAAAGACAACTAATCAATGGTGACAATATTCCCTTGATGGGGAAAACAAATCACGTGAAACAAAGAGGAGGCCATGGCATGCATGGCATGAGTCGAACTTTGGCCGAGTAGGAGATTATAATTGAGATTGGCATCAACAATCTCTACTTCAACTTGCACTATATTGCCTTCCAGGGTGATGGAAAGGTTAGGTAAGACACCGAAGGGTCATGAATCGCTCCCATCAAAAGCTTCCAAAGTGTTCGGAGACTGGTTTAGTGCAGGGGAACCAATAGCCTTCCAACATGCAGTTGACATGATGCAGGTGGAAGCACCTTCATCGATGATAGTGTGGTGGATGGTTTTCTCATTAATGATTACATGAATAAGAAAGGAAATCTGATGAGGGAGCCATGGAACATGGTTCTCTAAATCAAAGCATATCAAATTAGAATCGATGGGATCGATGCCCCTGATAGCTAACAGCAAATATTTCCACTGCGATGGCAGCTTTGGACTACCTCGAGAGATGACATGGCTAACGGTGCCTGAGCCAAATCCTCAACAATATTGTATTTTTGAGTGGCTTGGGTGTTGGGATTATACGAGGATTTCCTTAGCACACCTCGAGAGGGCGGTCACGTAGCGGAATTAGGGATAGGGCGCTCGATTTGCAAAGGGCCAAAACTCGGGATAGAAGAAGAAGGCATAGCTTTTTTTTCTTTCCTACCTGCTAGAGCTGGAGTTTCATAATCTTTCGACCGAGTGGCCACATTAATGGGTGTTCTCATCATGAACACTTGAGATCCAAAGGAAGAAGATCGGGGTTGGTCTACCATTTGGGTCTGCTAAGACGCAAATGGCTCTTTAAGGATAGCAGGGGTCCCTTTAAGCAAGTGACTAACTTCGGATCATTGAGGACAATCCTTAGTGGAGTGATCCTCCTCGTAAATGAGGCAGGGATACCTAGGTTTCCATTGCGAAGATTCACCAGCAAACAATTTGGGAGGACCCTATTTTGGGGCATTGTCTTTAGCTTTGCCTTTGCCTTTCTTTTTCCTTTTAAGGATTTTTCGGTTGCAATAGACTGAATAGCATGGACCTATGAGGTTTTACCAGGGCTAGGCGGATTCTGAGATGAACTATTAGGAGCAGCATTCGAGGCCAACTTCTGTTTGGAAGAAGTTTTAGCGGGGGTCTAGGATACTGAACCAATAACTCCATCAACAAGAGGAACAACTGGTGACTTTGATGCTTAGGGATCGGATGATGGTCGCGGAGCATTGGGTAACAACTCGTATAAAGTGCCAGAGTGAGTAAACCAAATCCAAGTACTAGGCACGAGTGATAGCTTGATCTTCAGTGACGCATCCACCCATAGCTATATCTGAGACATTAGGGCTATGAATGATTTGGTAAACCATTTAGTGAGAAACTGATCAGCTATCTCGAATTTGATCAGGCAACGTCTACGTCTCCATTCATGGATTTGATCAGAGATGTGTGTCGCAGTGTCTTGCTTAAGAGATGTGAGCAAATAGGTGTCATTTTCATAGCAAACCGGCAACTGAAAATGTGTGAGGAAATCCATGTCTAATGAATTGAAGTCATGGAAAGTACTTCGAGGTAGCTCGATGTACCATTTCACTGCAGCACACGTGAGGGGTTCATTGGAAAGACAAAGATGATATGTCATCGCATGGGCATGAGGATCTTCTTTATCTTTTCCATCAAAATTTGGGCAATCACTTGGTATATTGGACAGCACCATAGGCAGAGTATGGCAAATGAAGGATTGGATCATTTGTAAGGCGTGATACATCTGGAAACTCAAGTGTAGCCAAGAAAGGTAATTGAGTGTTAAAAGGAATGGGAGGTCGATAAGTGGGCCCATAGGGAGGATCCCATCCCTGCTGGTAAGGATTTTGGCCGCACAGTGGGGGATTTTGGCCATATGACCTCTGAGGCTACCCCCATTATTGGTTACCTTGACCATAGGGAGGATTCAACCTGAATACCTTGAAATTGTCCTGGCATAGGTTGTTGATAGGCAACGTATGGGTTAAAAGGTTATTGAGCTTGTTGACCTTGGACATATGGATATGGGACCTATTGTCCTAGAACACAGGGTTGTTAAGCTTGTTGTCCCTGAACAAGAGGGTTATGGACCTATAGTCCTTGGGCATAAGGTTGATACACTTGTTTCCCTTGGACGTAGGGGTTTCGTACCTAGTGCCCTTGGACAGCTAGATTCTGAACCTATTGACATAGGACAAGAGGATTCTAGGCCTGTTGCTACAAGACTTGACCTTGGACCTGCCCTTGCAAGGGTTGACCTTGTTGATATGTATACAAGGGTTGTTACTACCCTGGTTGGTTTTTTTGTTGCAACGGTTGACCTTGCGGTTGTAAAATTTGTCCCTGGGGTTGCATAGATTGGCCCTGCGAGGGTATGGGTTGAGAGGTATGCGGAGCATATTTCATCTGTTGTTGTGTGGCCTGCTGTAACTGTTCTAAGGATTGACCTTGTGGTTGTTGCAGGTGACCTTGCTGCAGGATAATTTTCCCTCGGTGTTGCGCAACAAGCCCTTGTTTCAATAAAGGTTTCCCTTGCGGTAACAAAAGTTTCCCTAGTTGTTGTAAATGTTGTCCTTGTTGTTGCAAGGGTACTTGAACAGTGTTCAGGAAATTACCGAACTGAATCTGGTCGTAGCCAGGATGGATGCACTGCCCAAATTGAAGGGTGTAAGGTTGATTAACCAATCCTTGAGAACCATATGGAACGTAAGGATTTTGGTATTGGACCCGAGCCCCATAGGGCTGTTGATACTAAACATGGCTTGATCCAAATGGATAAACAAGATTCCGAACCTGTTGGTACTGGACATTCCTTAATCCAGTAGGGTCAGCAGGGTTATAAATAGTACTAGAAGAGGCCTGGTTTATACCAAGCATGTGAGCTTGTGAGCCACTAACATTAGTGGCACCTGACGCCATAGAGACATTCAGGTTTTGCCCCCCAGGAAATGGCACAATCTGGCCATTGACTAATGGGATAGAAGGACTGAAAGAGACGAACTTTGAAACTGTCAGTTGTGACCGAAGCGTCACTAGGATCGATGACACAAGAGTATTTGGAATGGTGGATTGCAATGAGACTGAAGTAACATCCTGTTGGGAAGTCATGTTCGTGACGAACGAACCTGATGAAGGCCTGACATCCATACACCATTGTAGTAGAGTGATGAGGCACTATGTGTGCCTGAAACTAAGTGCCCCAAAGACACATAGCCAGGTGGCAAACTGGCGGGAAGGTAAACCCTCGGGAGGGAACTGCAATTACAATTCTTCTCCCTCAACAGTGTGTGGAGTAGAAACTTCAGACTCATCTAGAGATGTGACTGGAGCATCGCCTTTGGGTTCCATGTTTGAAAACAAATGATGATGAATGGTCGAACATGTACTGGGGGATAGTTCCAAAGGAACACCTGACTGGTCGTATGGACTATAAGGACGTTGCGATGATATCTCAACAACATCAAACAAAGGGTTTCGAGGATAGATAACTAGTTCAAGTTGACCGTGAGTGGTCGGCAAGTTCTCTGGAGTTCGAACGGGATTATCCAGAGATTCTAGGTCAATATCAGTAGATAACCATGAATCAAAAGTAGGCGGAGGACAAGATGATAATGGTTGAACTCTCAAAACAATTGCGAGTTCAACATTTTGGTCCTTAAGTGACTCTAATAACTTAGGAAATGGCTCCTCAGACAATCTTTCAAACGAAGGAGAGGAAGAGGAATTGGGTGAACCAGATGGTTCAGCCACGATGACCTTGTCTTAATCGACAAAACAAATAACTTCATGGCTTTAAAATGTCCTTTTAAGGGAACTCACGATTTGGTCCAAAAGGCTAACAGGATGTTCTTGGATCGTGGGCAATCAATTATTAAGACGCATAAAAGGTTGACGTTCTTTCATTTTTTAAGAGTCGAGAAAGAAACAAAGATGAATCTATTGCTTTTGATTGGAAACGAACTCGAAAGGACAAGTGCTCGAATTGTCTTTAAGTTTAATGACTCAAAAAGATCAAATGACTACTCTGGATGATCTAGGTAAATAGGATTCCCAGGAAACTTGTGAACTGCAGAATACCTCCTAGTGAACCAAGAAGTACGAGCAGGTAATCTCCCTGAATGTTGTGTTCGGTGTATCATGTTCACAAGGCGGTCGACTCAACTTCCTAAGGATAAAAGAATTGCAGCCTAGTGGGGTCTCCCATTATATACTCGACGGTACGAGGAACACAAATCCATACTAGCGTTGTCTAATGCCGAAGCTAATGACAACTGCTAGGTTTAAAGATGACCAAACACATCTCTAGCCTAGACCTTATAGATATTATCATTAATGTTAAATGTGCCTTAGGTTAATTGAATTCATTTTAGAGTTGATCTTGAGTTAAGTTTCAGTTTTCAGGTCTTAGCAATGCTACTCGAAAAAACCTAAAATGCAACTAAATGGGACAAGACCCTTTCAATTCGATGAAATGCCTACACTAGAGAGGGTAGAAACTACTCAATCAAATGCAAACAACAAGCAACTAAAAACAAATGATCTTTCGCTACTTCACTTTTTCAAAAAATAAACTAATGAAAAATGCTTTCCAATTCCTAATTTCCTGACAAGCACTTATCTATTAGTCCTTTCAAAATCAAAAAATTTTCTTCCTTTTCCAAATGCTGATGCAACTCTAGTCTTTAAAAAGATGCAAATTTCATAACACGATGATGCAACAGACTAGAATTTCATACTTTCTCATGAAACCACGAAAAAAACTTCACATACAAACTTCCAATGAAAAACTTTTCAAAACAATGAGCTTTTCAAGCAGATGAAAACATGAAAAGAGAAGTTCCTTCAGATCAATGACACACTAAATTTATCAAACACAAGGCCAACAATGTAATCTATGATGGAAAGAGACGTTCAATCTAGTAAATAGAACTTTTTTCAAACTTGTGTAAAAATAGGTCAAAGTCACAAAAGTACCAAAAAGCAAATGCAAGGAGTAAACACACCTACAATCGGACTTAGTGAGTCCACAAGATGTTGAATGGGCAACTAACTAGATTCCCTAGTGTCACCAGCCACTCAATGACTCAATCAATCAAATAGAAAGATGACAAGCCAACAAGCAAGCAAAACCAATACAAAAAGTAGCTTTCTAATCAGGGAGAAAATAGTAAAAAAAAAGCTCGCGGGGTCAAAAACACAAGAGCAAAACACACTGGCCAAGATTGGGGTCAAGCCCTAATCTTCACTTACAGGCATTGGTGCAACTGCCTAACTGACAACAAGTTCTAGAGGCTGGTTGGCGCAATTGTTCCTCAGCAATTCGCTCTGGTTGGTGCGACTGTCAATAGATTAAGTGCACTGGCCAAGGTAACTAAGGAAAAATAAAAATAAAAAATCAAAACAGGGACCAGATCTACTATTATGAATTTTAGACTTAGGCCAGTAAGCAGGAGAAAAGAAAAAGAACCAAAGGGAAAACGTGAAATTAAAAAAGTTCTCACAAAATCAGGAAATCCAAAACAAACAAAAATATGGGATCCCCAGCGGAGTCGCCAATTTGTGGTGAAGTAAAATTATAAGTGCGGACACGAACGAATTCCTCTAGCCCGATAAGGGGTCTAACCACAATAGATACATTTTATGGAATATTTAATTAGGTTAGAATCAATCAAGAGGGCCTACCTCTTGGTCGCTTATCCTGCTTGATGATGTCCTCGCTTGCTTGATATAGAAATCTCTCGCTTCCTTCTCAAGCTCCTGTAACAAGTAAACAACAACAACACACAAACATAATAATAGACAAATTGTAATTCAAGCTACTTAACAAGTCAAGAAGCATTAAGACGTGGATATGTAATATTACAAAACATGTAGGAAATCAATCAATAGTTGTATATATTAATATCAAAGAGAGATTACAACCATTTGTCTTGACGTTGTAGTCTTCCTCTGACAATACCAGGTTCCCACACACTTCTGCTAGCATTCCATGATGGCTTCAAACAACAATAGTTTAAAGGCTCTTCCCTTTAGGCTTCACTCCAAACCAAACAGACTTCTCCCTCACACAACTAGATGGCTACAACTAGTAGTAGCTTACTTGTCTAATCCAAAATAGTATACTCACACTCAGCCAAAACTGTAACTATGACTAGTTTGTGCTTGGGATGAAGGGAGGTTTATATAGGAAATATGGATGGGAGATGGATCCTCTTCTAATGGGAGAATTACTTATCCCTTGAGGTAGTTCCATCATTATAGGGGAAAGGAGACCAAATTGTCATCCTCGACCCCATCCGGCCAAACCATTTACTAGGCTTCCATTACGGAGATTCTAGAGCTAGAAGCTTTAGCTCTAATTTAAAAAAAAATCCATAACAGGACCAACACGACTAGAACACAGCTCAATCGCTCTGGTTGGCATGAGCAGTAGTGTTATTCTCTACACATCGGCGCGAGGGAGACAAAGGCCAATAGTGTCAGTCTTGTATATTGGGCAAAACAGAAGTTTGAGGGGAAATAGTGTAAAAGGGAAATGATCTACTCATGAAGAGGGACATAATGGGAGTTTCTTCATGAAGGCAAAGCATGTAGGGTTCATTATAGAGGTCCTCCAAGATCAAGGAATGGGGAGTACAAGGACAGTGAAAAAATGTTGTGTAACATAGGGCCAACACCAGGTTGGGTTCCTGCACCTGCAGTGAGTCCCGACATGATGACAATATGCGGTGAAGGAGGCTCGGAATCGGATGAGGAATTAGATGAACCAGAAGAAGAGGCAGTATGGGAACTCGAGGGACATTTAACTGGAACCTTGCAAGGAGGAGTAATATGTCCAAGCTGAAACTAGGGATGAAGGCCTAAGAGTCTCCGCGACAAACGCCTTGGTGGCACAATAGTTGTAAGACACAAGCAACATGGAAATGGTAAAGGGAGATAAACAAGATGTTTTTGTCTCTATTTGGGGAGAAAAATTAATTTAGTCTTGACTTTGCGGTGTAAACCAAGTGCCCTTTGTTTAAGGTGTACTAGTGTGTGCAAGTATGTTTGTTAATTAAGCCCAAATCGTGTTTGAAAAAAGAAAAAGATGTTGAAATAAACTAAAATTAAAAATAGAAAATGAACAACAAATCAACTCTCTAAAACCCCACCCAAACTGTGTTTGCAAACACTGAGCTAGTTGGTTGCGAAATTGAATGAAAACACACAAAAAGGCCAATAGATCAAAGTGTCAATGTGACTGGGATCAAATGACACTATGTTGCTGGAAAGTGGTGTAGCAAACACAAAAAACTAGGGAGGAAAATCGTTGCAAATAGATTGGGAGATGGGTGTGAAACCTAGGGCAAACAATGGTACCCTAAGGCAGATGACCAAACAAGTCTCAAGATGAAACTTTGGATGGAAACAACCTATTTGTGAAGATGTGAAAAAGGAAGGTATAGATATGGAAACTATGGACGAAGGCTCTGCAAAAAATCAGACTTCTTACTCAGCTAAACTCCTACTATAAAGGTGGAAGCGTACTAGAAACCCTAAGGGACTAAATTCCACTTTGATGAGAAAAACAAAGTAGATCAAGGCCTAAGTGGGCTAAAACAGTGGTTAACCAACCCAGTAGACAGCTCTTGGCAAAACCCAGAAACAGATCAAAAAAAATCCTAGAAACCCTAAAATTGCAGGTATTTTACCTGTTTAGGGGGATATCGCACTTTTTGGGCCAGAAAGTGCGCTCTGGAACTCCAAATCACACTTTTGGGGCAGAAAAGTGTGATTTCTACTCCTCAGTTCTCAGGCGGAAAGTCTCGGAAAAAAATTGTTGTCTCTATCGCAACTAGTTCCTGTGACCTACGGAAATAACTAGAAAACTTGCGGAAGTTAGAAATTTGACTGATCTAGGGTTAGAATGCTAGTAAACAACATTAAGAGATTGAAAAAGAAAAACCCATAAGCTTATTATTGAAGGTCACCTAGGTTTCTGAATCAGAATTAAAAACATAGTGGAGTCGTCAATTTTTTAACGACAAATGCGTAACTAAATCCCTAGTGGAGTCGCTAGTGATAATAATCAATGTTAAAATAGTGAGTGCAACAATTAAAATAATCAAAAGTAAAGAATGAATGTAAACCCTTCTATTTATAACAAAATATTAGGTTATCCTCTAATAATGAGCAATAATCAAATATTATTAACCTCATTCTAGAATTGACCATTTAGAATATTTTATTATATTTGGTTTGGAGGGAAAAAGTAGTTAAACTTTTATTTAGAAATAATAAATAAATAAATGATTATTTATCATCTCAAGAAATATGGTTAAAGAATAATAAATAAATAATGATTTATTTAATTATTCCTAAGGGATTTAGTCAAACTTGACAAGGAACAATAACTAAGTAGTGATTAATTAATTATTCCTAGAGAAAAATAAGATAATTAATGATTTATCTAATTATTTCTCATAACTAGGTCAAATGTGACAAAGAATATCAATTAAACAATGGTTTAATTAATTATTCCTATAATATAATTAAATAAATAGTTATTTATTTAATTATTCTTTATGGGTTTACTTATAAATGACTTAACAAATGTGGTTTATTAAGTAATTTCTCACTGTGAAAGCAATTTTACTATGGTAAAATTGGCCCTGCATGGTGTACTTCGATCCATCTAGTAAATTATGGCTAGATTGTCTTCTTTTTGTGATAACATTAAGCATGGTCAACCATGGTCCAACATGGCATTGTCACAAGGATTATTTCAATATGAAAATCAACCATGCTAAACCATGGTTAACCATGCTTATTTTAGTGTTTATAATATTTATCTTAGGATTTATATACCTTGGGTTTATAATATTAGTCCCTTGGGTTTAATATTATTCCCTTGGGTTCATAATCTCATGGCCCAACGCCATATTGTGACAAGGATTGCCTCAATATGAAAATCAACCATGGTCAACCATGTTTATTTTAGTGTTTATTTTTGGATTTATAATATTAGTCCCTTGGTTTAATATTATTCCCTTGGGTTCATAATCCCTTGGGGTTTTAGTATTAATTCCTTTTGTTTATTATTCCCTTGGGTTTATAATATCAATCCCTTGGGTTTATTATTCCTGATGGTTTATAATATAAACCATCATCAACCATGGTCGCATGTCGCATTGTGACAATTATTGTCTCCATATGAAAATCAACCATGGTCCAATGTCACATTATCTCAATATGAAAATCAATCATGGTCAAGCATGCTCAATGATGGTCCAACTTTGTATTGTGACAAGGATTGTCTCAATATGGAAATAAACCATGGTCAACCATGTTTATTTTAGTGTTTCTTTTTGGGTTTATAATACTACTCCTTTGGTTTAATATTATTCCCTTGGGGTTTTAGTATTAATCACTTGATTTTGTTATTCCGTTGGGTTTATAATATCAATCCCTTGGTTTTATTATTCCCTTGGGTTTATAATATAAACCATTGTCAACCATGGTCAAATGTCGCATTGTGACAACAATTTTCTCAATATGAAAATAAACCATGATCAACCATGGTCCAACGTCACATTGTGACAAAATTTGCCTTGATATGAAAATTAATCATAGTCAAGCATGGTCCAACATTGCATTATGACAAGGATTGTATCAATATGGAAATAAACCATGGTCAACCATGTTTATTTTAGGGTTTATAATATTTATCTTAGGGTTTATATACCTTGGGTTTATAATTTTTATCCCTTAGGTTTATTATATCTTGGTTTATAATATCAAGCATGGTCAACCATGGTAAATCATACCCAACTATAGTCAACCATGGTTGAATGTTGGATTATGACAATGATTGTCTCAATATGAAAATCAACCATGGTCCAATGTCACATGTTAAAAAAGATTTTCTCGATATGAAAATCAATCATAGTAAAGCATGGTCAACCATGCTCTAATGTTACATTGTGACAAGGATGATCTCAATATGGAAATCCACCATGGTAAACTATGGTCAACCATGTTGATTTTAGGGTTTATAATATTTATCTTAGTGTTTATATACCTTAAGTTTATAATTTTTATCCCTTGGGTTTATTATTCCCTTAGGTTTATAATATCGATCCATTGGGTTTATTAATCTAACGGTTCATATTCCTATGGTTTAATATTAATCCCTTAGGTTTATAATCCCTTGGGTTTTTAGTATATGAAAATCAATCAAGGTTAAGCATGGTCAACCATGGTCCAACATGGCATTGTCACAAGGATTATTTCAATATGAAAATCAACCATGGTCAACCATGGTTAACCATTATTATGTTAGTGTTTATAATATTTTTCTTAGGATTTATATACCTTGGGTTTATAATATTAGTCCCTTTGGTTTAATATTATTCCCTTAGGTTCATAATCCCATGGGGTTTTAGTATTAATCCCTTGGGTTTTATAATCAATCATGGTCATCCATGGTCAACCATGGTCCAACGTCGCATGGTGACCAAGCTTGTCTTAATATAAAAATAAATCATGGTAAAGCATGGTCTAACGTTGCATTGTGACAAGGATTATCTCAATATGGAAGTCCACCATGGTTAACCATGGTCTCAATAGGAGAATCAATCATTGTCTCAACCATGATCCAACGTCGCATTATGATAAAGATTATTTCAATATGATAATCATGATCAACCATGGTCAATGATGGTCAACCTTGGTAACCCATGTTCAACCATGTTTTATAAAACCAAAAATGGTCAGCCATGGTCAATCGTGGTCAACCATGGTCGAACATCACATTGTGACAAAGATTGTCTCGATATGAAAATCAACGACGGTTAAGCATGGTCAACCATGGTCCAACATCGCATTGTGACAAGCATTGTCTCAATATGAAAATCAACCATGGTCAACCATGTTTATTTTTCGTTTTATAATATTAGTCCCTTGGTTTAATATTATTCCCTTGGGTTCATAATCCCTTGGGGTTTTAGTATTAATCTCTTTTGTTTATTATTACCTTAGGTTTATAATATCAATCCCTTGGGTTTATAATATAAACCATCATTAACCATGGTCGAATTTCGCATTGTGACAATGATTGTCTCCATATGAAAATCAACCATGGCCCATCATCGCATTGTGACAAAGATTGTCTCGATATGAAAATCAATCATGGTCAAGTATGCTCAACCATGGTCAAATGTTGTATTGTGACAAGGATTGTCTCAATATGGAAATAAGCCATGGTCAACCATGTTTATTTTAGGGTTTATAATATTTATCTTAGGGTTTATATACCTTGGGTTTATAATTTTTATCCCTTGGGTTTATTATTCTCTTGGTTTATAATATCAATCCCTTGTGTTTATTAATATAAGGGTTCATATTCCTATGGTTTAATAGTATTCCTTTAGGTTTATAATCCCTTGAGTTAGTATTAATCCATAGGTTTTATTAATCCTATGGGTTTATAATATCAACCCCTTTGGTTTATTATTCCCTTGGGTTTATAATATTGATCATGGTTAACCATGCTCAACCATGTTTGATAATTTCAATCATGGCCAACCATCTCCAACCATATTTTATAAAATAAATCATGGTCAAACGTGGTTAATCATGGTCAGTCATACTCCTACGTCACATTCTGACAAATATTGTCTCAATATGAAAGTCAATCATTGTTTCAACCATGGTCCAACATCGCATTATGACAAAGATGATTTCAATTTGATAATCATGGTCAACCATGGTCAATCATGCTCAACCATGGTCGAGCGTCGTATTGTGACAAAGAGTGTTTTGATATGAAAATTAACCATGGTTAAGCATGGTCAACCATGGTCCAACGTCACATTGTGACAAGGATTGTCACAATGTCAACCATGTTTATTTTAGTCTTTATAATATTTATCTTTGGGTTTATATACCTAGGTTTATAATTTTAGTCCCTTAGGTTTAATATTATTCCCTTGGGTTCATGATCCCTTTGGGTTTTAGTATTAATCCCATGGGTTTATTATTCCGTTAGGTTTACAATATCAATCCTTTGGGTTTATTATTCCCTTGGATTTATAATATCAATCATGCTCAACCATGGTCAATCACAACCAACTATGGACAACCATGGTCAAATATTGCATTGGGACAATGATTGCCCCAATATGAAAATCAACTATGGTCAACCATTGTCTAACATCACATTATGACAAAGATTGCCTCAATATGAAAATCAATCATAGTCAAGCATGCTCAACCATGGTTCAACGTTGAATTGTCCAACCATTGGTCAACCATGCTCAACCATGGTCATCCATGGTCAATCATGGTCATCCATGGTTGAACGTCTCACTGTGACAAAAAATTTCTTGATATGAAAATCAAACATGATTCAACATGGTCAACCATGGTCCAACAGTGACAAGGATTGTCTCAATATGAAAATTAATCATGGTCAACCATGTTTATTTTAGTGTTTATTATATTTATCTTAGGGTTTATACGTTGGGTTTATAAGATTAGTCCTTGGGTTTAATATTATTTCATTGAGATCATAACCCCTTGGTGTTTTAGTATTAATCCCTTTGGTTTATTATTCCCTTAGGTTTATAATATCAATCCCTTGGGTTTATAATATAGATCCCTTGGGTTTATAATATCAATCATGGTCAGCCACGTTTATTTTAGGGTTTATAATATATATCATAGGGTTTATATACATTGGGTTTATAATATCAATCCTTTAAGTTTATTAATTTAAGGTCATATTCCAAGATTTAATATATTCCCTTAGCTTATATCCCTTGTGTTTTTAGTATATCCCTATATTTATAATATCATTTATTATTATTAATAAAAAAAAAATAAAAATAAATCTATATTGATAAAATAATACATATTTTTATTAATTAATTAATTATTATTCAATATTATTATTATTAGCATGGTTATTGATTATAATTATTTTAAAATATAAATATTAATACTATTATATCGAATTATTATTATTAATATTAAATAAATAATTATATTACATAATTTAAAAATAAATTAAATAAATTACATTTAATATTAAATAATAAATAATTTAAATTGAAAAGTTTTTCCCATCCTAAAAATGGGGGAAATCCTGGGAAACTGATGGACTGCGCGCTCTGGCGATCCCGCGCCCTGCTGCGCCTCTGACCTCCCCTCTGCGTGCTCGCGCCTGGCAGCGCAGCTGCTAGGCCGCTTTCCCTCTGCTGATCGCCTGGGCCTCCTACCCCTCACTTCTTCACGGCCTCCTGCCCTCCCCTCCCTCTGGTCCTTCGCTGGAGCGCCTTCTGCGCTGCTGCCCTAGCCTGTAATGGATCCTCCCTTTCAGGATCATGATGATTTGGAGAAGTCTTTTGCTTCGCTCATCCCAGAGAATGCCTCGGAGAAAATCCGTCCTACAACTTCAAAATTTATCAAAAAACTTGATGAAATTCCGGAAGTCTCCCTCCCTCCAGCCCTTCCGAGGAGAGTTGCTGTTGCACTAGCAGAACGAGGCCTGGTAGGCCAGTTCACGGGACTATGGCCTTCTCCCCGCACAGTCCAGCACTGGGTAGAAAGAAAATGGAACTCGATGGTCCAAGGAAAGATAGCAATAAGGTTCTGCGGAAGGGGGTTTTTCGCCTTCCTCTTCGAATCAGTGGAGGATCGCAATCTCATCTTCCGGAACGGGCCGTATTTTATGAATACAAGAGGCCTTTACCTCAACAGATGGACCCCCAACTTCGATCCTGAGATGGATGTTCCCAACGCTGTCCCTGTTTGGGTTCGCCTTCCCCACCTGCCTCTACACTGTTGGGGAGATGAATCTGTAAAAGCCATCGGGAACGCTGTTGGGAAATACATTGACAGATCGGAGCCAAAGGAGAACATGCATGCATGTGCTTGGATTTGTGTAGAAGCTGATCTGGGGAAAGGGTTACCAGAAGCAATCAAACTTAAAGTCGATCAGTGGACGCACATACAGCAAGTGGACTACGAGCAGCTGCCATTTAAGTGCAAGGTATGTCATGAATATGGGCATTTTGCTAATAGATGCAGTAAATCTAAATCAATAGAATCTGTTAACAACGTAGAAGCTCCAGAAGAAGCATGGGAAATAGTTAAGAAGAAAAAAACAAACCCCCCTCCAGGAGCATCCTCAAAGCCCCCCTCTGAACCCCCATCCCCCTCCACCCTCTGAGCTGGACCTTCCTCCCTTCCTCCTCAAATCCTTTCGAGTACTTTTGTCGGCAGGGACCTCCTTCCCTCCACTTCCCACGAAAGGCCCACGGAAACCTTCCCCCCCGCTGAGCCCCCCCCCCCCAATAGTTGGAAGAATCCTAACTAGGAACAAGTCGAAAGAAAACATCACCTCCACTGACCCTCCAAGAAAAGTGGGAAGGAAGTCAAACAAAGAGATAAGGGATGAGACAGCTGCAAAAGAAATGGCCACGGGGACCCAACAGCCAATGGATACATATCTAGACAGGACCAAAGGAAGTGGAGAGAAGATGAAAGAGAAACCAGGGGCCCACAACAAACAAGGTAAATGATGATTTTGGTCTCTTGGAATTGTAGGGGGATGGGCTCCTCCCTAAAATCTAACGCAGACCGAGACCTTTTGAAATCAGAACATCCAGACTTCCTCCTACTCTAGGAGACCAAAATTACTGAACAGGAATTCCAAAACAACATGAAAAGAAGCAGAAATTATGAAGGAATAGCAATGAGCGCAGTGGGAGCCTCAGGAGGAATAGGGACAATTTGGGACAAAAATAGATGGAAACTCAAAGATTGCAGGCAGAATAGATGGTGGATTAGATTAGACATGCAAAACACAATCCTGACAGAAGAATACTCAATATATAATGTCTACGCTCCCCCCCACTTCAGAGAAAAAGCCTCTTGCTGGGAGTCAATCTCCTCAGATCTAATGACTGCCCAGGGAAGGAACATCTTCCTGGGAGGAGATCTGAACTTAATAAGGAACGCAGAAGAGAAGATGGGAGGGAATTTCTATGCAGACCCTTCAAGAGAAGCTTTAGAAGAAATCATCCAAGCTCACAGTCTAGTTGACATCCCACCCCAAAACGGGCGATTCAGATGGTCAAATAAGAGGACAGGCAAAAACAACATCAAAGAGAGGCTGGATCGTATCTTGGCACAAGAGAGAATAGTGGCTAACTTTCCAAGGATACAAAGCACAATTATCCAAGGCTACATTTCAGATCATAAGCCAGTGGCACTGCACTTGGACAAAGGGAAATATATGGGACCGATTCCCTTTAAGTATAACAGAGCGTGGGACAGCAGCGAAGACTTTAGGAATTTGATAAAGGATCACTGGGCAATGGACATTTCGGGCTCCCCTCATTTCATCTGGGAAACCAAGCTCAAGCTTCTCCGGACAACCATCAAGCAATGGGCAAGGCAATACGCAACAGAGCAAGGGAGAAAGAAAATCGATCTCCAAATGAAGCTAGCTCATTGGAACCAAGAAAAAGAAAGCGTCCAAGATACTGAAGAAGATCAAAGGAAAGAAAATGATCTATATAAGGACCTGTATAAACAGAACCGAATGGAAGAGGAAGAGCAAAGGCAGAAATCAAGATGCCTCTGGCTCAAATCAGGAGACAAAAATACCTCCTTTTTTCATAACAGCCTCAAGCTTAGGCGAGCAGGGAATAACATTGAAAGGATAACGGTGGAGGAAAGGGTACTAACTGAACAAGAGGAGATTAAGGAAGCAGCGTCCAGGCATTTTCAAACCCTTCTAACTGCTGATCCTCATTACTTAGAAAACCCGGATTTCCTCAATATAATTGAGAACAAGATCTCAGAAGCCCAAAATGCAGATTTGGACAAGGAGGTCACGACGGAGGAAATAGAATGGTCAATACACAGCATGCCTTTGGACAAGGCTCCAGGCCCCGATGGCTTCACAGTGGCCTTTTACAGAACACATTGGGAAATTATCAAGAAGGATTACATAAGAATGGCAAAAAAATTCTTCACAAAATGCAAAATGGGCAGCAGCATTAAATCCTCCCATCTGGCTCTCATCCCTAAAGACCCTAACCCTCAATCCTTTGATAGATTCCGCCCTATATCCTTGTGCAATGTCTCCTACAAAATCATCACTAAGATCTTGGCAAATAGGCTCAAAAGAATTCTCCCTTCCATCATCTCTGAGAACCAAGGAGGCTTCGTCCCTAGGAGACATATAACGGATAATGTAATTCTCATACAGGAGGCAATTCACAGTAGTATATCTAGAAATGAAAGGGGCATGATCATCAAACTTGACATGGCGAACGCCTTTGACCGGGTTAACCACTCATTCCTTCAGGCTGTTTTGAAGAAGTTTGGTATCTCTGAGCACTTTACCAGCAGGGTCATGGAATGCATTTCTTTCAATTAGAAATCTCCCCTCATCAATGGTAGGCCCTGCACCGCCTTCAAAAGTTCAAGAGGATTGAGGCAAGGATGCCCGCCCTCTCCCTTTCTCTACATTATCATGGTTGAAACTCTAAGCTTGCATCTAGAGAATAAGCGAAGGTTAAAGGAAATAACAGGGATCGACATAGTCCGAGGAGCCAAAGGGATTAACCACTCCCTTTTCGCTGATGACACTCTTTTAATTGGAGGCGCCTCAAGTCTTATGGCCAGAAGGTTCAAGGAAACACTGGACCTCTTCCTACAAGCTTCTGGAGGTAAACTAAGCAACAACAAGTGCATGATCTACACTTGGAATGTCCCAAGACACATAACCCAGAGAATCTCTTTAATCATGGAGGTCCCTGCCCAAGGGAACTGGTCCCATTTTATGTATTTGGGGCTGCCTTTAGCCAAGGAATCAATCAAATCTGAGATTTGGGTAAAGCTAATTGAGAAATTGAGAGGGAAGCTCCAGAGCTGGGGAGTGTATTGGCTTAATTTAGCGGGCAGAACAATTCTCATCAAGGCCGTCCTTTCAGCCCTCCCAATCTATCAATTCGCCACTACTCTTGCTCCAGCGAGCATCCATAAGCACATGGAGCTGATAATTCGAAGTTTTTTGTGGCAAGGAGGAAAGCAAGACACAAAAAAATTCAGCTTGGTTAAATGGAGCAAGGTCATTCTCCCCCTAGAAAAAGGAGGGCTCGGAATTAGAGTCCCAAGGCTTGCAAACATAGCCATGGGTTTCAAACTGATCTGGAGGATTCTTAGTGAGAGAGGAGCCTGGTGGACAGAGGTCATCAAGAGAAAATACCTGAACGGGGTCAACAACAATATCCTCTCAGAAACCATTATCGACAGACAATGCACACCAGTGTGGAAGCTGATCAAAAAATCTCTCCCCCAAATCAAATTCCATATCTCAAGAGCTCCAGGCAATGGCAGAGGCATCAGCGTTTGGGATGACAGAATTATGGGCTCGGAGGCTAGAGGATCTCTCCCTAATTTTAGGCCCCTGCAACGATGGATGATGGAGGCAAACCTCAAAACTCTCTATGACATCTCTCTTTGGGATCAGAACTGTTGGAAAGGTTGGAAATCTCTCGCCCTCCCAAATGACCTCATGAACATCTGGGCTGATCTCAAAACTTCTCTCATTGGCTCAGCTCCCACAAATAGAATGTCAGATGACAAGTTTGTCTGGGACCCAAGCGGAGGCTGTTACACGGTCAAAGAGGGATACAGAGCCCTCCAAAACGCCTCAGCAATAAATAATTGGCCCCTTCACAAAGTAGCTTGGAGAATTGAATGTATGCCAAAGGTTAAACTTTTCAATTGGACCCTCCTTCATGGCAAAATTCTTACTGCGGAAAACCTCAGGAAGAAGGGCATCCATGGTCCCTCAATATGCTGCATGTGCAGGGAGGCGGAGGAAAGTAGCAGCCATCTCTTTATAGAGTGCCCCTTTGCAAGATCTTGCTGGAATCTCATCGCCAACCCTCTAATCACTGGCGATCTCCCCAACCAGATCACTCTCCTTCAGAAGAGCTGGGGGAAATGTTTTCCCCAATCCAACAAAAGCAAGAGCCTAGCTACAAGGATGTGGAATAGTATTCCCCCAAATCTTTGTTGGCATATTTGGATCGCCAGAAACAAGTGCATATTTAACAACATGAAGCCATGTATATCCAGAACCCTAGTTAAAACGATGGCACTCATCACAGAGACCATTGAAACCAATGGTATAATCCAGGCAGACCCGGAATTGACAGATGCAAGGGTAAAAGAATGGATGAGCAAATTCAATTATGAAGCAAGAATTCAAAATAAGGTAAACATAGGAAAAGGAAATCTGGATTGGAAGCTGAGAGGAACCAAGGAAGAAGTCAAAAACTGGATTCAAAAACAAAGAAGACCCACCCTCCATTTTGATGGGGCATCAAAAAATAACCCGGGCCAAGCTGGGGCAGGTGGAATTATCAAAGACTCTCAGGGGAAAATCATAGTTAAATATGAATGGGGATTAGGCCCCATGTCCAACAACAAGGCTGAGGCTTACAGCCTCCTCTTGGGGACCTCTATCGCCCGAAATCTAGGCCTCCAAAACCTTCTTATCATGGGCGACTCTGCAATTATCATAGCGGCCATGACCTCTGGGAAAGACTTCAAGCAAATGGCCTTAAACAACATCAAAGGTAGGATAATGGAGACCATTAGGAGCATCAACGAAGTCACCTTCAAGCACGTTCCCAGAGGAAACAACACAGAGGCGGATGAACAAGCTAACAAAGCCACTGGCAGGCGGATAGGTCAGGTCAAGGAAAATGATGAAGTCTATGAAAAAGCCATACCATAGGCAGGCATTCCCCATTCCCCCTCCCCTGCACACCAGTCACCTCAGGCATCACCTTCTGCGGATTCGGTCCTTCCCCAAATCTCCCTCCTCACCTCCAAATCTCCTCGAGATCCCAACCTGGCAACAAAGGATCCTAATCCACCCTCAGGACCCGAGTATGATCACTATGTCCTATCTCTTCATGAACCAGCTTCGGAGCAGCGCAACCATGTTATGGACGCGTGATCGAGCCCATCAC
The DNA here is from genome assembly GCA_000404065.3 of Pinus taeda. NCBI lineage: Eukaryota > Viridiplantae > Streptophyta > Pinopsida > Pinales > Pinaceae > Pinus > Pinus taeda. The sequence goes on from APFE030689388.1 coordinate 31,876, forward strand.
CTCCGTAGGCTCATAGACAGCAGCGACATCATTCCTGAGGATCTCTCCCCTCCCAAGATCAGATCTTCCCAGAGCTGGATCAAGCATCGGGATAATCCCACTGTCTCTATTTATTGCAGCTCTGTTATCAGTCTCACCACAGCTCATGACATCACAAGGCTTCTCCTCAACGATTTCTCCAAGCGAAGGCTTCATTCGGAAGCGGCCGTCTCTAATCGAGATCCAGTGCTCCGCTCCCCGCTTCTGGTAAAAGCAAGTTTATGCTTTGTGGTTTTAATTTTAACTGATCTCCTGTGTCTTAATCGTTGCAGAGGCCCCGGTTCTTCTTCGCAGGCAATCCTCCTCAACCCCCAGCGCTCCTCGCCCCTTCTCACCAGTTCTCTCCCCTCTGCATTAGCGTTTCACTTCCCGTCATTTCCCTTCTCCCCGATCCCCATCACTCTCCTTTCTGCTCAACCTCTTGCAGTCCTTCAAGCAACATGGCGGACCATCCTGATCAGCAGAATCCTAAGGAACCCGCAATCAATCTTGACAGGCTCTTCAGCAAAGACTGCACCATGTGCAAAACCCATACAATCATGATCAACAGATTCGTTAAGCATTTCAATGAGTTGAAGGAAGATTATGAAGCAGATAGCAGATCAAAGCGGAAGAAACTTGAGAAGCAGAAGGAAGAAATCGAAAATCTGAAAGGAAGGTGCAACCATTTGGAGGAAGCCATAGAGCAGATCAGAGCCTTTACTCGGAGCTATCAAGCTGAGGCCTCCACAAAAGCTAGTGCCAGGAGAGATCCCATCCCTGATGACTCGGTCACTCAGAAACTTCTCTAAAAACCTATGGTCTGTAAATTCTGTCGGTTATGTGGTGTGTTTGTCAGGCAATATAGCCGTTTTCTTTTCAATTTCAATCATAGAGGCAGAAAAGAGGAAAATGGGTCTGCGCACCCGGTTTTGATCCTCTTTGCCCAAACCTCCGATATCTATGTACTAGAACTATGGTTTTGAGTTTTTATAATACAAAAGTATCCGATTCTGTTAAAAAAAATAATAATTTAAATTTATAATTATTGTTAATTATAATGAATATCAGTAATATTTTTAATTGTAAATTCTTGTTTTTTTAATATTATTTTATTATTATATATTTATCAATGATACCATAGAAATGAGGGTATGGATTAAATAGCTACTACACAAAAACATTAATATTAATATAAATGTTACTAATAAATTTATTTACCTAATAATATTAACCATATAAAAATAATTTAATATTATTAATTATTAATATTAATTAAATTATTAATGTGTATTGCGAGTAATAAATTAAAATATTATATTAATTAGTAATAACATAATGGAATTCCTGGCGTCTCAAGAAATCTTCCATGATGGTTAAAATAGAAATCTTATTAGCAAGTAAAGGGAGCAACCTTAATATCGTCATTCCTCCTCTCCTCTTGTTACGTGAAAATAGTAATAAGCCCTCCCTGCTTACGCTTACACCTCCTTAACGTACGTAATTTGCACTTTGTAGGGTTGGGTTTTGATTCTTACATTATTATTATGAGTGTACTATTCTTATCAATTTGTGTACCTTGCTTACATTACATTACATCCATTTAAGATGTGACAAATATAAATTAAATTTTTTTTATATTTTATTTTTAACAATATAGTTATATTATTAATATATTTAAGTGAATAATAAAACAATTTGTTAAATTTTTATTTTTTTAAATGTTAAAAATCAGAACCTAGAAAGCTTAGGTTTGTCACATTATCAAACTCATAATTATTTATTAAGCTTAGGTTTGTCACATTATCAAACTCATAATTATTTATTAAGCTTAGGTTTGTCACATTATCAAACTCATAATTATTTATTAAGCTTAGGTTTGTCACATTATCAAACTCATAATTATTAGGGCCTGACATTGTTGAATACAATTTTGGTGACGGTTGAGGACCATCATTACGATACACGTGGAGCACAAAAGTGACAATATTACAATTTATTATTAACTTAGGTTATAAGTGCAGGACCTAACGACGGTTTAATTCGCGACAAAGTCTAACTTTACCCACGGGATTCATAGGGCACAATAGCGATTGAACTGGTACATTTTATAGTATAGTATAAAATACTATACACCAAAAGTTGTTATAGTATAAAAAGTACGAGGAACGATGAATCTTGCCATAATACCCATCTTATCTTAAATATTTGAATCAATATTATTTTAGATAAATTAATTTAAATATTATTATTTAAAAATAATGAATTTTACTTCATAATGTTTCATTTTAGACATTTTACGAGTCAAAGAGAAAGTAATATCTCCTCAATGCAAAATTGAATGTGTAATATCGTGTCTATGATCGGTATAATATGGAGGAGTTGGTGCTTGAACTTTTGGACAAGATTACACATATTTGGTTTTGAAACTTCTGTAAATAAATTATGTATAAGATTTTCTTATTAATATAATTACTTGAACATCCTTCAATAAATTAGAAATAATATATTTATTTTTTCAATGATTTTTAAAGGGAGCAGCTAATTTCACAAGCCAACATTGTTAGTTTAACATTTTGTTTCGTTAAGCCTTTTTTTATGAGTTTATTTCATAGTTTTTTCACTCATAATGAGTAAAACACTAAGTGTCTATTTCACAGAGGGGGTTGGGAGTTTTCGGTCCACGCCTTTTTGGTAGGGTGGGTTTCCTTTCCCTCTTGTTCCATATCCTTATTCGACATAATATTGTTCTCATCATTTTATGGTTCCTCCACTTCTTGATGCCCACCCTCTTTCTAGTTGTCTTTAAGAGGATCAACTTTCATACACATGCTTGGATCTTTCAAAACCTTAAAGTGATTTTTTGGGGTTTAGGATGGGGATCGGGCTAGGACTTTGGTCTTGATGAACAAATACTTTGGTTTCATATGCTTTCTACTATTAATTAATTGCATTTGTTGCAAAGTACATGAGACATGAGTGTTAGCCTTTCTTGCAATGTTTCACTAAGTAGACATACTCATGACAAATATTGCACTTGAATGGCAGTTGCTCATAATCCAATGCTTGGCCATCCATTTTGATTTTGTTATATGGCTTTTGGTAGCCCCTATTCAAATCCCATTTCTATATATATACAAATATTTTCCACATTATAGTTTTCAATACCTTAAAAGTTAGATCCTCCAAAATGATTAATGGAACATGAGGATGTGAACCCACACTAGACTCACTTGGGAATGTCCTCCTTCAGGTTGACACCAAGTGTCCATTGATTTAGAGAAAGGCGGGCTTGAGGATGTAGAAACTAAGAACTACTTTGAAATATCAAATCTTTGTCCTCTTTCAATTGAAACAAGAAAACAATGTAACCTAGAAGAAATTGAATGACCCTTTCATTAGCAAGAGACAATATTCTTTCAACCATTGTTTTAAAACTTATGGTTTGACCACTACCCCAATAAAATCATTGATAACTACCTTCTCTGCAAAGAGAAGGGGGTCTTACTAATAAGAGACAAGTTCAGGATATTTATTTCTAAAATTTTTATTAGTTTATTTACAAAATATGAACTCCATGCTTAAAAGCCTCAATTATAAGGGTTTGGAACATTGTGGCCTTTCTTTCAAAAAATTGGTTCAAAATTTGGTTTGTAATGATGATAGAGATCATTTTGTATGGGAAAGTTTGCCCACTGGGGTTAAATCCTCGTTAAGGGATGGGACGCACTTTCTCCTCATTTTCTTCTTCTCTTTAGCTTTCATTTAAAAATGGTGACCATTACAATTAATGTTTAGTCGTAAGGATGAAAATAAGGGATTTTAATTTACTTATGTTTAAACAACGTCTTACAAATATTTCATGTTTAATTTCACATTCAACCATTATGATTAAATGCCTTACAACACCTTTAGAGAACTAAATAAACTATCATAAAAATTAAACACATTGTTTAGCAAGACATGTTTTTTGGCTTTTTCATGGGAATTATTGACATAATTCTTGGTGAGATTACAATATTCCATTATTAGTCTCTGCTAAGGCAGGACTCTAACAATGCTTTTCTTGATGACCATTATTATTTTAGCATTGACTAGTGCAAGTTATAATGTTTAACTTCGAAAAACAAATATTTATTTTTCAATATTGTTGACAAAATTATTTTTAGAACATTTGATTGGACTATAACTTTGAAGGTCTTATTGCAACCTTTGAGCCATGTGGATATCTGCCTTAGATTTTTTTGCCATAAAATTTTGTATGTAATTGCAATATTTATGCCATGATTTTTAAATATTTGTGCAATAATTTTTCATTGTTAAGCTTCATAGAAAAATAATCTAAAATTAAAATCCTTGAAAACATATCATACTTACATAAATAACCTATTTACCATCAGTTACTACCCAACATAATTTAAGCAAGTATTTGCATAAAAAATGAATTGGAACAAGATGGAAATAAATATACCTACTGATAGTTACTAGCTACCATTATTTATGTTATCTTCAGTGCTTTGACATGTAAAAGTAAAAGTGTAAATGCACAAACTTAGTTGTGGCTACTACCCACTAAAACTTTATGCCAATCCTTATCCCTTAGTAGGCAATTAAATGATGAAGGCTTTTCATGTTTTTTTTCGTAAGCTAATGTGGGACCTTATATTACTTCAAAATGGGAAGATTTTACATCATTTATAGTTGGAACCCGATGCTCTTAACCTACCCTTTGGGAAAACAAGTTTATTGAACTTTTGGTCGTGTCCTAACCAAACCAAAACCTGTAGGTCTTAAGCAATTCTATCAAATCAAAAAAAGCATAAATGTCTTCTACACTGCTGCCATCTACTCTATTCAAGATAACAACTATATGCATATAATAAAATATATTCTTCAGATGATCCCACAGGGACTGGATCCTTTGCACTCAACCCCAATTGATCTGACGGAACTAGGAAAGGGTTGTGTCATTCATTTCTAGCTAATGTCACATTATGCTGAACCATATGAAACTGAATTTGCTACAAGTCTCTTTTGATGTCCTCAAAGGGATCCCAACTACAAACTTGACAACAACCCAACGACCATGTGTTGAGGGCAAACTCTTTGCCAAACAAGAGTTTCAAAGATGTAAATACCAAAACATGCCAACTCCACGAAATACAAATTAACACCCGAAACACTTTGACTACCCAACAGAAGACCGAAGCAGCTCCAGGTTATCCCTGGAAAAAATTCCAGCAAGTAATACCAACCCATAACCATAAAGAGCCTATTTGTAATAGCTTTGGCTAAAAATCCATGTAAAAATATATAAGACCATGGTCATGGGACACATATTCCAAGCTAAATGGTGGGCAAAACATCCTAGTGGGTGTTCATATCAGTTATTATGGCTAGAGATTGTCAAAGGCAATGACAGAGGCTTTGGAAAGGCAAGAGACATTAATTGGCATTTATTTATGAAAATAAAGGAAAATAGGAGAAAAGGAAGGTGAAAGGTCACAACCATGGGGGCTTCACTAGGGGAGCAATACCATACCACATGGGTTCATATTGGGGGATATATATGGAGGAAAGATGACATAATATATTGGGGTATATATAGGGGTAAAGGTTTTTTATGTTGGCAAGTATAGAAAATGGAGCTCAAAGTTAATGAAAAAATAGAAAGGGGTATTAAAATTGTTAATGAAAAATGGGTACCTACAATATCTTGTGAAAATAGGGGTTTTTTAAATTTGGAAGGTGCATTGGGTTTGTATTAATAGGGGGTTAAATAATGTGATTTTTAGAGGTATTTTCCAATATGTAGTCAAATTAGGGGTATTTTTTAGTATTCCATGAATGTGCGTGATATGTCATATGTTCATTGAGTGAATCCCTTGTGGTCACAAGTTGCACATGAGGAGGAAAACGAAGGAAAATAATGGAAAATGAAGAAAATAGAGGCCTCATTAATAAAAAGGATTCTGAGGATCAGTGGGTAAGCTTGGTTAGTTCAGTTTTGGCAGAGCTCTCTTCTATTCTCTCTCGTTGATACTCTTGGATACTTAGAGTTTTCTTGGAGCACTCTTGGAGAGTGGCATACTTAGATTTTTGGAGCAAGAAGGCAAAGGAAGAGCAAGAAAGAATAAGAGGACATTAGGATCAACAACTACAACAAGTTTTTCTTGCAGGTACCGAGTGCATGTATGTTTTCCTCACTAGTTTTGTCATGCATGGAAAATGCATGTGGTTTCTTGGTTATGATCTGTCATTTGCATGGAGGATTGCCTGGATTCACAGTGTATTTTCCTAGCCCTTCCATTTCCTAGATAGCCATGGTGTTGTGGTTTCATTTCTTTTCTTTTATGGTTGGTTCTCATGTTTCCTTTAGCTTGGGTTGAGTTATTACTAACTGGAACCTTGGTTGGACAAACACTGTAGAAGCCCCATAACGACTTGGGTTGAGTTATTAGTCCTAAATCCTTGGTTGGAAAAAGACTCTGGAAGCCCTACATCAACTTGGGTTTAGTTACTATTCCTAGAAGCCTTGGTTGGACAAACGCTCTGGAATCCCTTGGTGGGTTGAGTTACTAGTCCTCGAAGCCCTGGTTGGAAAAATGATATGGAAGCATGAAAAAAATGTGGGTTGAGTTACTAGTCCTGGAGCCTTAGTTTGACAAATGTTCTAGAGCCCGACAACAACCATGGGTTGAGTTACTAGTCCTAGAAGTCAGGATGGAACAAATGCTATAAAGCCCTGGGAGGCTTGGGTAGAGACCAATCTGATGATGCTTTCGTGATGTCTGACCATGAGGTGGAACCATTGTTTGATGGGTTGATGTGGATGGCCTCTGGAAGCCATGGATGGTTTTTATTTATGTGTTCAATGAGATCCCACATTCATGCTTGGAATATGGAACGAGGGTACCTGGCTAAAAGAAAGATTTGGTTCAACCATGTCTACAGTTGGGTGGTACGTGGAAGTCCCAAACCTTGTCAGATTTTCCTGTGTTTAATAAAAGCTAGTTTCTCTTGCATTTTTTCCTTTTTATATGTGTGTTTAATGGTTGTTATCTCACCGTTATTTTCATGGTTTTATGTTGGTTATAAACATGGTTAATTGATTGGTTCATGTCTTGGTTATTTCATGTATTTACTTGTAATCATTAAAATGATGGATGCAAGACCTAATTGATGTCATAAAAGTTCAAGGGAGAAGGTGGTGATCCTTCATGTGATGTCTCATAAGTTTTTCAGTCATTCATGCTCTGTCTTGTACCCTAGACCTATAGATTGCATTGATGCCAAGTGTTTGACAGAATGTCAGTCCTGGTTGGGGATGGTAAAGCCTAGTCCTGGTGTTAGTTTTTGGTTTATTAGTATTTTCATCATGTGTTTAATGGATTCCTGAAGTTACAACAAGTTATGGGTAGTGGTTGTAATTATGGGCTTGAAAAGTCCCTTAAATCCTATAGACTTTGGGATGGGTTTGCTGGAAATAGTCCCTGGACATAGGCATGCAGGCTTGTGGGACTCTGGATGCTGGCATGCCCATAGCATGGGAGTGGCTAGAGGTTTCATAACTTAAAAACTTAGTGGGACCCAGGGGCATGATACATGAGTGGTTGGGATGGCTCCTGGGAGTGTGGTTGTTGATGTGGAAGGTATGTTTGATATGTTTTTGTCAATTCCACTTCCTTAAGGTCACCTAGGAGGTTGAATCATATCATAGTAGCCTCTCGTCATATGTTTACCCCAGTTGACTGGTTACCTGGGTAGATGTGGGAGGAGGGCATTACACTACCAATGCTTAACTCACAAATCCCACTATGGGAACAAAATGCTAGTTGGCTATGACAGACTCTTATTACTACAATTTCATACAAAAGGACCATATGGGTTTTAGTAAACCGAAGCTTCATCCAAAAATAGAGAAGACAACCCCCCCATAAAACATACAACTATCAATACGACAATGAACCTGACTTGACCCATACCAACATACAACTTAGGAATTATAGTTACATACCTTGTGGAGAGCATGAGTCGTTGACCTCCTCACTTCTGAGCTAGACTGGAATCCACGACTTGCACCCCTTGGTCTCTAGCTCAAGTTGTAAGCCACAACGTACTGGAGAATAACTTATCCATTATAGATAGCCCCTAAAGAATAGTAGTTTCCCAAAATTTACGAGAAATTTCAGGAGTATACCAAATTATATCTCGTCTCCATAGTGGAGTAGTTATCAACTTAACTTGTATGCATGTAATTGCATGTGTGGGGGTGGCCATGCCATCCGCCTCCTTACTATTTCACATCATGGGGGATTATGACAACCCAATCCCATCACCTCTCTATGTATTGCACTCACCTTGATCGAGGGGGGATGTTTACTTTTTCTTTTACCTAGGGAGGATTTGAACCCATAACCTCCAGGGGCCAAAGTCTTCATTATCAAGGACATCATTGATTAGGCTACCTCACCTGGATGAAGGATTTTCATGTCTGAACATAAATAATATTATTTATTTTATATAATGTTTTCAAGGATATAAAAAATAATAATATTTTGTTCATATATTTAAAACAATATGACAAAGAAAATAACTTCCCCTAAACAAATAAATTCAACTGTATACTACATGGCTCTCATTGAGGTAATTTTGTCCTTTTGTTTCCCACTGTTAAATTGCAGTCAATGCCATTGTCACTGTAAAATATTGGATTCTTGATTCATAGTAAGTATTGATATGAGTATGTAATTATGAGTTTTTGATTTTCTTCTGAAAAGTCTTATAAACGTCTTGGGTTTTTTCTTTCATCATGAAATATATGTACAAAGTGTTTTATAGTGTTTCTTGCGTCGTTTTAATTTGTCAATATTTCTATGTATCACAACAAATTTTTAGATTTTCTATTCCTTCATATATGGTTTAGAGTTGTTTTGGTTATGAAATGTGTTTGATATTTTAAGTAGCAGGCAACATTTTATCACAAATTTTCCTTCTACAAGCATTTGGGTACTTTGTGAATCGTAGTCTTATGGTGTTTGTGACTTCAATAGATCTGGAATATTGCAACAACTATAGATCTTGTAATTCTATCATGCTTTACAAAATACTTTTGATAGTCACTTAGGCTAGGGAGTAGATGTTTTAGCTAGCTTGGTAGAAAATAAAAGAATTCAGGATTTGATATTGCCTTGTATGCATATATCATAACATGCTTCTATGGACAATATGAAGATAACTTTTATTAGATAGAAAATACTTTTCATATCTTGGGCTATAATATCTATGCAAAGATCAATGTTGTCTTGGGTAGGGTACTTTGTGAATTGTAGTCTTATGGTGTTTGTGACTTCAAGAGATCTGGAGTATTACAACAACTATAGATCTTGTTATTCTATCATGGTTTACAAAATAATTTTGATAGTCACTTAGGCTATGGAGTAGGTGTTTTAGCTAACTTGGTAGAAAATAAAAGAATTCAGGATTTGATATTGCCTTGTATGCATATATCACAACATGCTTCTATGGACAATATGAAGATAACTTTTATTAGAAGGAAAATAATTTTCATTTATTGGGCTATAATATCTATGCAAAGATCAATGTTGTCCTGCGTGAATTGGTTCCCACAATTTTCCATCTATTACTGATCCAGGGGATAAAAAATATGCTAAAAAAAATGCTTATATTCTCCTGAAACTGGCACCAAATAGTATATCTTGTCATTATTATTCCAACGACGCTTGAATCGCCTCAATCAGACACCATATGAGGAAGTTATCGTGTTATGAAAGTTTTGGCAAACAACTAAAAAGTCAACTTGCAGGGTTGACTGGATAGCGTACAGCTACCACGTGACAGTTCGTATCAAGGGAATATGGGACCAGTTTCCCAATATAATTTTATGATAGTGCTGATGGGGTGATATGTGATATTTGGAGTAATTTTTAAGCTAAAATTAATCTAATCTAAACTAATAATCACATGTATATATCCTAATTTAAACACTATCTAGCTATGACTATATCTGGGAATAAATTTGAAGTAAGCAATCTACAATAATGTCTGAAAGCAATTGGTAATAAAGATTATTCAATTGCAATAAGAAATGAAATCGTTTTAACAATAACCGTTTCGGATAAATAGTTAGCCGAAACGATTGTGAAAGATATATCGCATAAGAAATTATTCATGTAATTCAACATAAAATTTAGGCCATCACCATACAAAAGTGCAATAAATGAGAACCAAGATTCAAACTTTCATACATAAACAATTTGAAGAGAAGTTATTGCTTAATACATAAGTAAAACAAAATTACAAGATAAAAGTACTATTTGTAATAAGTCCTACTCATATGATTCAGCAATATTGATCTATTTCCAATCAATCCAACACCATCTAAGAGTACAAAAATGCAATTTCAGTAGAAGATGACAAATAAGATAAAAATAAATCTTGTTCCATTCATTTCACCAGAACTTCCTCAAAGGGACAAAAGTGCATGTTTTGAAGATTGTTTCTAATAAAATTTCTAGACCCCTCTCTAAATGCATGAGAGGGGTTTAAATACTAAACTACAAAACTAAAAATAGATTAGTACAAAAATAGTTGAGGCGGTTTAAATGACCTTCCTCAAATTATGCAAAATAAAACAAAAATAGAAATGAACATGGTGACTAACTCCTTTGTGTTTGATCCTTAAGATCGCAGATGTCCGTCATGAGCTTAAGCGTGATGCTCGCCCAATTTTAGATTTCAATGCCTTGTGAACATGGTTTCGGTCAGTGCTAGAACCATTTTCTCTGTAGAAGTGGTTAGGCATCGCAAGTTCATCCACTGGCTATGAGGCTTCACTAAATGTCTTCAATATGCTTCCCAGTTTAACCTGGTCGTTTGCCTAATTGCTTCTCCTTTTTCCCTTGTTGCCCGCCTCCACTCTTGTTCGAATTGTTTGACATTTGGAAGAAAACCTGGAATAGACTCTACTACCAGGTTGGCACTATGTAAATTTTCATTGATGTTATCGATAACACTATTTGTTGTTGTTGTATCCGTTGTTGCCTTTTCTGCCTGTCTGAGCCTAGCATCCCAGTTTGCAAATAAAATTTCCTTGTGTGATTCCTCTAGTTTAGGCTAGTCGGCCTTTCTCCCATCTTTTGAAGTCTACCAGGTAATGAATTTAGAAACTCTCTTGAAAATTTCATCATATTCGAGTCTCATCTCAATGATTTGACTCATCAATTTGTCACTTGTCTCACAATAGGAATTCCATTGCGAGATCTTTTGGCATAATAGTTCCTTTTGGTCCATCAGCTGGGAGTTAAGGCTAAGCACTTCAGTAATAAACTCATCAATTTTTGGATCATATTTATGCAGATCAGTTATTCCTTGTATTTGCACTTCCTTATTTGCTAAGCTGGCTTGACATTTTATTTGCATTTGCTCGAATTCTTGCTAGAGCTTAGCTAACTGTGATTCTGATTTCTGGTTAGATTTTTCTTGTTGTAGCTGTTGTTCTAACAGCAAGTTTTATTTTCCCTTTCCTTTAGCAACATTTTCACTTCTGTTTCTTTATCGATGGTCGTTGTAGCATAGTCCCCTACAAACTATGACGGTTTAGTAAGGTTGGCGGATGGGTCGACGGGTGAGTCTTTCCAGACAATATCCATCGGTTCAATATCGGGTGTAGTAGCAGTTGTAGCATCCAACTTCCTTTTCTTCCTTTGTCTTTTATCAACAGCTTTGTGGGCAGGACTGTAGAATACATCTAAAGGAGGAATCTCCTCAATCCTCAAAATAATTTCAAAGGTAGGAGTGATAGGAATGTGCTCTACCTCTTGAGTATTTACAGTTTTCTCTACTGTAATTTTTTGAGTTGTGGAGTTTGTAGCTCTGGCGTTTGTTTCTCTACATGGAGCCTTTTATTAAATTGCTCCCATTCTTCATCTAAATCAATCACCAGGGGTTTTATTGGCTAGGTGGAGGTGGAATAAATTTCATCCTATTTTTTGGTTGAAGTTTGCTCAGCTGTCTTTTCTATAGACTGGGTTGTATCTCTTTCTGACTCCTTACTTTTGCTTCTCTCATTCTGTGATTGTTGTTCTAAGTGCTCCGACTCCCTGGTAGATTTCTCTTGGGATTCTACTTGGGAGTCATATCTAGAGTTTCCTCTGGAACTTCCTTCTAGGCTTACGTTGGGAGTCGACTCCCTTATTGGTTCAATCTTGAATTGGTCTGATGGGACCTTTAACAATCTCCTTTCTTTGTATTGATGAATGGCGTCAAGCTCTTCTTGGTCAAAAAGTAGTGATGACATGTGCTTCACTTCTATGAATGTCTCTTTCTATAGGAAGATGTCATCAAACGGATCTTCCTTGTGACTGAATACCTTCACTTTTACCATGGTAGTGAAGTCTTTGGCAGTGCCAAATGGGTCATATTGCCTACCTAGGAATTTAGGTAATTGTAGAGATAACATGATCTCTCCTTCTTTAAATGCATGCCCCAAATTGTGTATTGCAAATGCTCCACACTGCAAAGGGAATGTAGGCCAAATGGCCTTTTTTGCATCCTTCAATGCTTTGCTTAGCCCACCCTCAATAGTTGTTTGATAGGCTATCTCTCTAGCCATCAATTTGTCTGGAACATAGTATCGAAGGACATGTGGCAGGGTAATGCTGCCAAATACCCTGATATACGTGAATCTTTCCTCTCCAAACCATTTGGACACTAGGAGGATATCTACCTCGGCTTCCTTAGAAAACCTGGGGGCACCTCAGTTGTAAATCTGTTTGTGGATAGGGAGCATGACTCCATGACAAATTTTGTAAAAATGTGGTTGAAATTGAGATTCTACATGTCTTTATGCTATATATGAATGGGAAGTGGATCTTGGACAGTCCACTTCCATCCCATGACAGGAAATTTTGAACCAAAACAAATTGCATCCATTACATAGGAACTCATGAAAAATAGAGGGTAAACCCTCGTTGAGACACTCCTTTTCCTCCTATAATCAATTATTTCCTTTGCTAAATTATCAGACAAAATTTGGGCCTAATTCATTATAGTTGTGTTTACGGTTGCATCTATTAATGGCAGCCATTCTTGGGAAAATTTAGTGCTATCGGGCTTGCCAAACATCCTACATAGCATGGCCGCTGCAAAACTATGAGGGGGAGAAATAGACGCAGTAGAGTACATACCGTTTTTGTCCTTTTTTATTTTGCCCTCATTATTTGACCAGGGCCAGGTGCAGTTTGTTGGGTCCTCGTGCTCTTTGGCAAACTTCTCAACGAACAATTTGTTGTAGATGACTTGTGGCTCTGGTAGGAGGTACATAAGCCATAGGTTGTCCGGCAAAAAAGATCCCATAACCTCTTGGCTTCTGGTCCTTAATTCTCTTTCTGAGATATCAAACTGATCAATAACCCATTTAACCATATTTGTATAAGGGATTATCTTTGGGCGCGCAACTATGCGATGCAAAAATGAGCATGTCATCTCAAAAACGGAGGCATCTGAGGAATCACAACCGTCAATTGTGATCTTTGTTTCCAGAAGTCTTGGTTCCTCTTCTTCTAAGATATTATACATGGTTTCCCACGTAGAGGTTCCTCCATATCTGCTACATGAAGTATCCGAAAATAGGGGAGTCATTTCTGATTTCTCAGATGTGACTGCCTTTCCTTTCTTCACCATCACTCCTGAAGATTTGTTCTGTGGGTTGTTCCTGAAAGCGGAGAAAAACAACAGTTATCGGATATACAGAGATAATAATGAATGTGAAATGGAATGATACAGATAACTTGTAAAGGTGATAAACAGAGTTTTATTTGAACGCACGTAAGAAGATATCATATCACGTTAAATGGATTTTCACACATAAATGTCATTAACCTTCACTAAATTCCCACTAATGTTCGTTACCTCTTAGCTTTAATGATCATAAATGTCTGCATTGTAAGTCGGGAAGAAAGCTTCTAGGGTGGTGTGCCTTTGAATTTCAATAATATCACATTATCACATTATGCCTTTTTGCTTTTCTTATCGTCTCTTATGTTCGTGTGAGATGCAAGATGCGAGCCGCTTGTTTATTATTTCTAAGACATACCTCATTTGTTAGGTTTTCTATGTAAAGACCTTTTTACTAAGCGATGGACCTAAAAAATTTGTTTGTAAAGTATGTAGGGAGTGGGTCTAGGTCTTTGATCACATTTCACAATTTCGACGAGCGGTAAGTTTGCAGTGTTCTTTTAAATGCTTGAAATGTGATGCGGTAAGGGAAATGATGTGATCACAATTTTGCACTTCGCTTGTTTTTTAGGTAACTTATTAAGGTGTGCCTTCTACGAATAGCGATATGCGACGCGAGACTTAGCTTTGATGAGAAATACCTAAGGACCTAGTTTATATAAGAAACTTAGTAGTTTCAAAGCGTTTTAGCACGAAGTCCTTCTTTGGTTGCTTTTGGTTAGGTTTGGTGGGTTAGCAAGGCTTTCAATCATGCTTAATCATGCGATATGTGGGAAAGGCAAGCATTTGCTAGTTCTTTTAAAGGGGTTTGATTGATATCTTGTTTTATTCCAAAACTAATAAAGAAAATACCTAAATGCTAAACTTATTTTTGGAAAGATTTTTTAGAAGGGTCCCATTTATTAATGTAATATTGACTAATACTATTAACAAATGGGGGGTTGTTGAATATCACAACAATTTGAGATTCACCTGGAAGAACCAGTTATCTCTGAGAGTTTTTGTTGGGCATGGAATCCCCCTACAACATGTTTGGGGCTCAAAGCCCAAGTTTTGAGTAATATTGTTGTAAAAACTCTATGAATTGTGGGCGTGGAGCACGAATTGTATGTTAGAGTCATAAGGTTGTCTGCCCTAAGTTTTGAATGTAGTGTCAGCCTACCCATGGTCCATGGACCATGGGATTGTATAAATAGAGTGAGGCTCTAAGTTGTAAAGTAGTTAGTTAACCAATGGATCAAGTCTGAAAAATAGCAAAGAATAGAGTAAGAGTATAGTATCTTGGGTCATAGTAGTAGGAAGAGGCTCTACAGATGAGTGCACAGAGGCCTGGTAGAGTCCGCAGTTGAGTGCGAAAGGTGGAGTCGAGTCTGAAACCAAGGAAGAAGAATAATAAAGAGAAGTTTTATATGAATTCTATGTATCCGTTCTTAAGTTATTACATGTTTGATATCAAGTGCAATTATATTGTTTACTTACTGCGCGCTTTTGTATGAATGGTGAATATTGTTATGTATAAATGAAAGCATATAGATAAGCTAATTTAATCAACTAATATTAGGTTCCTAGTAAGGATTTTGATAATAACACTGTTCGGCCCCCGAGTAGGGCTGCGAAAAGGCAGCATCACTGGTTGCGAGGTAATGATAAGTGCGCATAGCGATGTGCGCGTAGGGTCAATTCGCGAACCACTTGGAACCCATCAAACATCCCCAGGGTGTGTAAACCTGGTTCTAGCACCCTCCCATACTACTTCGAGTGAGACCTCAATCTGCGCTCAGTGGGCTATTGTCGACAGGGCTATTAGTACCAAGATTTGTTTGGCTAAATCATCTCTGAACTTGGGCATGCCCAAACAAGCCAACAAATGGTTTTGTTGCCAGGACCGGGATCTGCATAAGGGATGTCCGATGTCATGTCACTGGAATCTAATGAAGAAAGAAATTGAAGGGTGGTTAGACAGAAAGATTCACAAGTTCACGATGCATGAAAACAAGAATCCACAGGTATCAAAGGAATAGTGGTTGGAGCACTACTTATATACGGAAATCCATGAAATTTTCTTTGCATCCTTTCCCTCTAAGTTGTATGAGTGGATGACGAAGCTAACAGATAGTTAGGGAAGGTGTAGGCTCGACAAACCAATTGTGTGGACTCCAGAATTAGTGTGCAAACTAGAAGCATCAGAAGATAAGATCATGCGCGTTGTGGACCATTGGCTCGATCCAATTATAAGAGGGTTTATCACTGAGTTTGCAGTAGATACAACAATTAGCTACAATGAGGCGGAATGATGCTTCCTCAAAGGACTACGAGTAAGTACATTAAATCTTTGAACACTTGGATTAAGATGTTATTGTGTGAAAGGCGGGTTATGCGAATAAATTGATGTTTGGAGCTACGTGAAGTGGGAGGATCTATAGAAACGCAGGTAGCGCAAACATAGAGAATAACGCCTTGATTTCTCCTTGACGGGAAAGTGAGGAAGAGATCACGAAATTTTCTCCGAGAAGCGTGGTCAGTCTGATAAGGCAGCGAATTCTGCACCTACCACCTCCACCTACACTGCCACTAGTCTCACCATCTTCACCTCCATCTTCGCCACCACCACAGTTCAATATGGCGAGCGTGATAAAATTGTCGGTATTTAGAGGAGTAGGGAACGAAGATCCGAACCAATTTTGGTTCGTGGTAAGGGTTGTATGGGAAGCACAAGAAGTCGTGGATGACAATATAAAGAAGGCAACATTGGTGAGCGCGTTACAAGATTGTGCACTGACATGGTACATAAGCATTCTAATGACCATTTGAACGCAGGGATCGCAGATATCCAGGCCATGTTGAACAGGTAATTTAGCAGGCCAAAGTCAGAGACAATCGATTATTGAGTTTAAGGAGATTGAAATGCTTCCAGGCAAAACCCCATGGGATCCGGATGAGAGACTAAAGAGTATGATTCGCAAAGCCAACATGACCTTGACAGATGGGCAACACCTCGCATGGTTTGTAGTATCACTAACAATGCATCTAAGAATGATGATGTCACAACAAAAGTTATCCACCCAAACTGAAGCTTTGGAGATTGCACGAGACCCCAATACAAGATCCTGGCCTGGGAGTCTGACAAATCCATGTGCAACTGCAAAATTTGTGTCTGGAAATGCAGAGTTTGAAACAGGACAGGATAACTCGCCTAGAAGTGCGCGAGGAGGTATGGTGCATAAAATTCAAAGGCCAAGGGCATGACAAGGACCATTGTCTAGTCTTCGCGAATTACTTGGCGAGAGGAGGGTCGATGCCATTAAGACCAGAGGCATAAGCAGGATTGAGTGTGGTGCCTGCATTATGGTGTGTGATCTGTCAGATAGGAGGAAAACACACTACAGATAATTGTCATCTATTGGAGAAGTATACGTAGACGTCCCAACAATTGTTTTGTAATTTCTGCAGGTCAATAGGTCATGATGAGCACACCTGCAAAAGTTACGAGCTAATGATGGATCAGACTCCTGCCTATAGGGTGCAGGCCGAAACACGAGCCCTCGACGCAAATGCGAGAATGGCATGCACTGGATTTCAGGGGTGCAGACGAGGTCGAGGTGGAATGGGACCAGGAAGGGGTCACAGACATCTAATTTGTTACAATTGTAGAGGGCCAGGGCACTATGCCCGTGATTGTACGAATCCGACGAGAACATCATGTTTATACTGTACTCAGTTTGATCATGAGGCGAAGGATTACCCTACACTAATAGTGAGGTTGCACGAGAAAGGGGTACTCCAACTTCCCCCGACTCTTCTGAGCCGCACGAAGAGCACCCAAATGTAAACATAGTGCTCAGAAGCAGTATCACAACAGGAGAGGACAAAGGTAAGCAGACTAAAGAAAGTGCATGGGTTTGCAAGGCTCCTACAAAGGAACATGAATTTGATCTGGAACGCATGAAGGAGACATTCATGGAAGCTAAGAAGAGCTTCACAGAGGCCTCCACTTCAAGTAGTAAGGATCAACTAGAGCTGGAGATGGATCCTTCAATGATCACTACCTTTCTGGAGCCATGTATGAAACTGCTGCATGATAGCAAGGCTATGAAAGGGCTACAGGAACCTATCACTAGGTGTGTTGATTTAGGAGAAACACGCGTAGTCCGAAAACTCGGAAAGCACACATCAAGAACATGAAGGGAAATGAGTTTGACTGCACAAATCGAGGAGTATGAAATTCTGGATCTAGGATTGGATGCAAATGTACTGCCAAAACAAACATGGGAATGCATGGGCAGACCCGCGCTACAATGGTCTCCTATTCAATTGCGAATGGCGAACCAAAAGAAGGTCTTACCAATGGGAAGATTACAAGGAGTAATGGTGGATATTGAAGGTGCGAGCACGCTGGCAGATTTGGAAGTAATAGAGTTTGTCGATGACAACAATCCCTATCTGGTGCTACTAGGAATAGACTGGGCCACCGACATGAATGGAGTAATAAATCTAAAGAAGCGCAAAATGATTTTTGAGAAAAAGTCACTACACATAGTGGTGCCTTTAGACCCTGCGGAAGGAGTGCGCTACACAGAGCTAGTGCGCGATGATGAGCTAGACTGTATGTACAAGATAACCACTCAAGAACAAGATTGGGTGAATCCTACAGTGGATGGTCAAATTTTGTGGGAGCACGAAAGCTCCTGCACATCATATTTGGATGAGGAAAAAGAACGATGGCAGAACCGGTTACATGAGGTAACCACGCTCAATTACAAGATGATGGTTAGATCACTATGTTGTGTGACAACAAAGGTAAGGGATCTACCTATGTATGATGGGTTCACAACGGTGGATGAATTCCTAAACAAATTTGAAAGTGTAGTGCCGGAACAACATCGATTCAATGCTCTGAAATTGGCACTGTGTGTGACACCCACAAGGTGGTGGGGTACACATCTGTTATGCTCTTAACCCGCAAGACAATACCATAATACCGAATATGCGAAGAAATATACCACAGAACATAGAATAGTGAGAAACAACAACAAGTTTTTTATTATTCAGAAAGCAATGTTCACTTGCCTCTTCGATGGGGCAACCTCCAATAGAGCAAAGCTCGATTACAAAATAAGACACGATGCTCCTCGCAGGGAGTCTCTATCCTTTATATATGACTCATACATGCAATACCATGGAGAAATACCATGGTTCTTATTATAAACATCTATCTAATACCATGGCCCATTTGCAACTAACTGTGGTCCCATCATTAAATGCGGGTTAACCACTTACAATTATTAATATGGGCTTTATTGACTCTTTACTTAACTATAACTATGACTCGATCCTACTACATAAATAAGGGGGTTTGGGTGGGGCCCTAACATGCCCTCCCCCTTAAGAATAGCCTTGTCCTCAAGGCTGAAGCTGCAGAAACTGCTGAAGAATAGTGGTTGGTTCCCAGGTTGCATCTTCTAGAGAGGTGTCTTTCCACTTGACGAGGACTTCCTTGATCATGCGGCCACACAAGTGCCATTCTCGTGTGTCTAGGACCTGTTTAGGTTGGAACTAGATTGGCCCTTCTTCATCCAATTCAAGTAGACTGGTTTGAATTTTGCAATTGTTCCCAATCACTTTCTTGAGGCATGAGACATGGAAAACTGGATGGATTTTTACAGTGGGTGGCAAAGCTAGCTTGTAGGCCACTTCTCCAATGCGATGAAGTACTTGATATGGTCCGTAGAATTTTGGAGCTAGTTTCTGACAACCCTTGTCTTTGAGTGATGTTTGCTTATATGGTTGCAGCCTCAAAAATACCTGATCCCCTTCCTGAAATTGGCGCTCTGAGCGATGCTGATCTACCTGTTGCTTCATGCAGTTTTGAGCTTAATGAATATTCTCTCTAAGATGGGCGAGCATGGTTGTGCGGTTTTTTAGGAGTTGATCCACTGCTTGTACCTTTGAGCACCCCTTGATATAAGAAGTAGGGGAAGGAGGGAGTTGACCATAGATTGCTTCATAGGGAGTCACTTTTGTGGTGGCATGATAGTTGGTGTTATACCACCATTCAGCTAGAGGTAACCACTGTACCCAAAGATGTTGCTTTTCTGAAGTGAAACACCTAAGGTAGGTTTCCAGACATTTGTTGACTGCTTCAGTTTGACCATCCGTTTGTGGATGATAGGAAGTACTGAGTTTTAGTTGGGTACCTTATAGCCTGAAGAGTTCCTGCCAAAAATTACTGGTGAAGATTGGGTCACGATCATACACAATAGAAGTGGGCATGCCATGCAATTTGAATATCTGATCCATGAAAGATTGAGTGACCAAAGTCAGTGTAAAAGGGTGGGGTAGGGCGCAAAAATGAGCATACTTAGAAAGTCGGTCAACAACCACCATGATGACTGACTTATTTCCTATCTTTGGAAGACCTGTAATGAAATCCATAGAAACCTCCGTCCATATTGATGCCGGGATGGGCAATGGTTGTAATGTGCCTGATGCTTTGACTGTCTCCCCTTTGTGGCGTTGACAGACATCGCATTCCGCTACAAAAGTAAGGATGTCCTTTTTCATGATTTTATAGACATTTTTGGGCACTTCAACCCCAATCATAAATGTCCATAAACCGAGGGCTCCTAAGTCCCTAAAAGTGTTGCTTCACTGCCTAAAGGAACAAGGTCAGCTGATTACATCATCTCCCAGAAGTTCTCCACTGAAAACTGCTCATAAATGATCAAAACTGGACCATATTGAAAGCCCAGTGCAGAGGGTGCGATGCATATCACCTTCCCAGTGTACAAGGTGCGATGCATATTGAATTTCTCCTCTGTAGGGTGCGATGGTCGGGAATGGACAAATGGAAGGGACAAAATGCGAGGTGGAAGATCATGGAATCTTCCAGAAGCTTCCCCTCTGACACTTGCCTTTCTGTTTTTGACCAGGGATGAGTAAGAGATTATCATTCTCCAAGTGGAAGCAAGAACTATCAGAGAGAGGACACTAATCAAGATCCTAGAATATGACTCACCTCCCTATAATCATCTATGTATGGATCCCTCATCACAGAGATCCAAAGGCTGGAATTTTGTATCTTATAGAGAAGTGTTGTTGGTTTTCTGGTGTAATTTAATAGTGTTGGGTGATCTAAGCTTTACTTGAGGTGAAGAAGGGCCTTCTTGCTGGAGGATGATGTTGGGTTAGAACATATGGTTGTAATCCTCTTGCTACTTTTCATCTTAATAAAGCTATTCAAGTTTTCCTCCATATTCTTGTATGTTTCATCATATATGCATTTGTATGGTTAACACACATCTGGTCCTATGTTATTTATGAATATAGATCTTTGTTCTTCGATAGTACTATGTTGCTGTGATTCTACAGGTGCTCTTTGAAGCTGGGAAGGCAAAGCAGAAGTGGCAAGGCTCTATCAGGAAGGAGAGGAAATCAAGCGCAAGACTAAGGTTGGTCTCCTTTGTTCCACTCCTATCTATTTTCATAAAGGAAAGTGAAAGTAGACTTTACTTTTTTTTTCTAAGATAGCCACCAATCTTAGTGGGAATAGCAGCATCCGAGTGGACACTATTCCCGGTAACAAAATGGCGACTCCACTGGGGAGCCACTAGATTGTTTGTTAGCCTATCTATCTTTGTTTCTTTTATAAACTTACAGACGGAGCCTGAAGCCAAGCCAGCTAGCCTTCGAACTGCAAATTTGTTTAATACAAATGCAAAGTAGATCAATGTTGCTTCAGTCTATCTCTGGGTTTTGTTTATGAATTAAACAATCGATCTGCAAACAGTCTAATTGCCCTAAGTGGTGGCTCTAGTAACCTCTTTAGATCACCCCTATGTTTTACATATACTAAACATTACTTACTCGGCCTAATTCCCTGAACTGAATTGCAAACTATGAGTGAAAACTTAATTAAAGTATCACACTGGTGCCATCGCACTCTGCCTTCAAGGCATACTGTATGCATCGCACTTCCTGAGTGCAGTAGGTGTGCTGCATACTGAATTCACAGTGTGACAGGTGCGATGCTCAGGGAAGGTTAACTCTACCTTCAGACTGTGGTTTTTTCTCACTGTTTTCAGTCCTATTCAGGAGTTTTGTTGTCTGTAGTCAGTGGATCTCTGTGAAAACCCCCTTCTCTTGCATTATTCTGCCTCCTTAGTGCAAAGAACTGTAAGTGTTTTTATGTATTGTGATCCATTTTGAGTTCTCTTTTGCAAAAAAGTAGCATAGACGAACTGTCATTTCTGGATCTGAAAGTGTCATAGCTGTCGTTTTCGATTTTAGAAGACAATCCCATTGTTCTTGATAGTCGATTATACAGTTACTATTGCATATGATTTGAATTAGTAGTTTTTAAAGTGTCGAAAAGCAATTTTCATTTCAAAATCGCAAAGTGTATCTCTTACTTCACTCCATTTTTGAAAGAAATGTGTTGAAGTAATTGTCGCTTTAAAAGTAATTCCAGAATTTGCACATAGCTTTCTATCATATTCATACATTAGAAGCTGAAAACAGGATACATGCATGTGCATTTTCAGGGTTTGACGCTTGGTTTGATTTAGGAAGTGCATTTAGCGTGTGTCTGTGCTCTTTGCTGAAAGATTTCTTAACTTTCTTTCTTAGTAGCTAGGATTTTCAATTGCCAAACAGAATAGTTAAATGTTCATTATCATCTTTAGACTGCATTAGGAATTTATATACACATCACACGGGTGAACCTGAAAGGAAAATTGTTAAGCAGATCAAACTTAAAAAATAAATTTAATGAAATCTAACAATGCTTTGGAACCTAACGCACAACATCTAGAGGTCTAGGCTAGAGACGTATTCCGACATCGTAAAACCTGGTAATTGTTGTTTTCAGTGTTGGTTGGGTGATTCCTCCACTCTGAGATGGCAAGTGCCAGTATGGACTTGTGCTCCCACGTACCATCGAGTCTATATTGGGAGACCACAATAGGCTACATCCTTTATCCTTAGGAAGCCGTGTCTGCCGCCCTATCGATCGCAATGCACTAAACACAGCATTCGGGAAGATTGACTGCCGTACCGTAAAAAGTATTCTGCATTTTTCTGATTGGTTTGGTAATCCCCTCTACCTAGATCTCTAGAGAAGTCCATTTTTCTCCTTTTCAAACTCCTTAAAGGAAAAGGTCCTCTGAGCACTTGTCACTTCGGCCTCAATAAAAATTGAAGGCGGCAAGAGTCATCTTTTGTTTTTTCTCGACTCTTTAAAATTGAAAAAACAAGTTGTGTCAAAGCGTCTAAAATTTATTTTAAATCGGAATAACATCACAATTTCCCCTGTTAGTCTTTAATTTGAGAAAATGGAGTCTACCAACCAAGGATTTCCCCTTGGAGGAAATCCTAGTCCTTTCTCCTCTTGGGGAGATGTTGGTGCACCCCATATGGCCACTTTGTCACTTCCACAGTTTACAATTGGTTTTCCTGTCTGGCTCTTCTCTACCTCTGTCATTCAGAATCCCGTAATTCCTGAACAGTCAAGTCAGCAACTAGATGACACTAGAGTTTCCTCCCAACCTTCTACTTCATCTATTCCTCCCCTCTCCTCCTTCCTCTTCACTTGATAAGAGCTGATAAGGCCTAAAAATCAAGTGACTGAAGAAAAGAAGAAGCAGAAATAGAAAAAGGAAAAGAAGAAAAAGGAACCAAAATCGAAAGGGGGCAACCAAGCGTCATCTAGCGAAAATCCTCACACTGCACCCTCGAAACCTAAATCTCCTTGTGTCATTTGCAATGGAGACCACTATCACCGAGATTGTCCCTACATCCCTCGGATCTTAAGGGACTGGTCTCCTCGTTTGCACAATCCGGTGGCGTCAACCTCTGACGATCATGTTGAATGCACACCATCAACCAGTGAAAGTGAAGCACCTGGACAAAAAAGGAATCCCAGATTTCCTTGTAAATTGTGTGAAGGAAATCACGCCGTCCACCGTTGTCCCTTCCTTGAAGAAGCTAAAAGAGTTTTGGATGACCGTCCTGCTTCACAGCTACGGCTTCCTCTTGGATATAAAAAACTCTTGCCAAGTCCTCCATTGGTTGAAAATCTGGCTGACCTGTCATTGTGGTCGGCCGAAGTGTCTATCATTGAAAATGAACCCTCTGAATCCATACCAGGTGAAATTCAAAAGGTCGAGACAGCAGTTGACCCGGTCTTGCCTTCAGAGTGTTCATCTTCGAATGATACCGTTACTGAAGAGAAAGAGAACGACACCGTTCAAATTCTTTTCATAAACATAGATTCTGATGAACTGGGGGGCAGCCCATCCGTTCCTTTATCACAGGAAGGAAGTTTATCAGAGTCATATATGGCTGTCTATTCAATCCCACCACCAAGCAACCTAGTCATTTCCTTCAACTGGAATCTACTAGGCAGACCCCATTTACCAGCTAGTGTACCATTCAGAATCATTGTACAAGCTTATAGAATGGTCATGGCTGGTATCATCATCAATGAAGGGGCTTCGGTGAGTATCCTTTCCTCAACTGCTTGGAAAGCGCTTGGTTCGCCATCGCTTTTTCCTGAAATGAGAAATCTGACAGGCTTCGACAAAGGAACCAGTCGACCTTTAGGGATCCTTCCAAATGTGCCCATTACTTTGAGAAGGAAAATCGTTCACATGAACATGATGGTAGTTCAAGGACCCTTAGATTATAATCTACTCCTTGGACGCGACTATATTTATTGCATGGGAGCCATCGTCTCCTCACTCTCTAGAGTAATGTGTTTTCTGCACGAAGGCAAAATGGTCAAGCTCGTGGACCAAATGTCATTCCTTGGTTCACACATCACAAATAGTAAAATGCCATCCCTAAATGGTCTTTTCACACAAGGAATGTCTCATCGATCTCCAGTTCATCCACCTGATGAGCGCGAGTGATTCAGGAGGATGTGACTGAAAGCCAGGGGGCATGTACCCTGGTCTGTTTCGGCAGGGAAACCTTGGGTATAGAAGGGGTTTCCGCGAGGGATATATGACTAGTCTCACACCCGTCCTCATAGGAAAATGGGATTAGGCTGGAATAAGATACCTTCATTAAGGTTATGCTGAGTGGCATACGGTTGCACCACTCCCCTTTGTCTATTTTGGTAGGCATCGCCAAGGAAGCTTCTTGTCTGCTACGCAGATGGAACTTTCATGGTAACCTGGAAATTTTTTTCTATACCTGGGGGCATGCAAACCTTTTCACATGCAAGCAAAGAGCGGCTATTTATTTTTTTAAATTTGTAGGACCTCTAACCCTTTAAACCTGTAAGGCTAGTCGTTTCCTAACTTGCATAAAGAAAGGATTCAGGGCAAAGCTTTAAAGATGTAAGCCCCTTCAAAATAACATCTTGAATGCGACATTCTTATCATACGACTGGCGAGCAATGTTACTGCAGGGTTCAAGCTTGTTAAAAAATAAACCCTCCATGAGCAGTTTTAGCGCATAGTTCAAGCTCGTTAAAAATAAACATAAGTCATGAGAAAATGTTTCCCCCAACATTTAAGCTCATTCACCCCCATATGATTATTTACCCCTTCGAGGAACATCTGCTAAGAGTGATTCTATTAGCCATCCTTGTGACACTGCCGTGATTGGAAAATTCCAAATCTTACCTGGAATCAGCTGCTACCCGAAACCATCACTCGTTCCTCGAAAACGGGTCTTCTTTAAGCTCTTTTCAACTGACTCGTAAAATATGAAAAGATTTCTGAGCGATTGGCCTCTCTGGCTCGTTAAAGTCATCGGAAGTGTTATCCCTCCTCTATATTTTAATCTTTTTGGACCTGAGGGATTATTACACAAAAATATTGAGCGCTTGTCTTGTTTGGCTCATCAAAACTATCGAAAATTCATCCCTTTTGTATTATTTTACGCTTTTTCGGACTTAAGGGATTATATGGTGAAAAAGAATCGTTGGAGTCTCCTTTCCGTTTCTTTCAGACTCTCTAAAATTGAAAGGGACAAAGTTATCTTTGTTGTTAAACTCATTAAAACCGAATAGCAACAAACTCGTCCAAATGGACGAGAACGAGTTTCACTGTCGCTAGGCTTGCTAAAATATAGCGACAGGTTCGCCTGAAGGGAGGATTATAGAAAAAGCATATGTTATCCTCCTCAAGCTTGACAAAAATAAAGAGGTACTGGTCAGCAATTACTGGGAAAATTTGGAAGAAAACTTGAAAAAACTTTATTGGTAGCAAGTTTCTCTTGAACATGACACTTTCCTTCCGCATCCATGCTGGGTTGGGTTGTTCCGTTCACTGGTCATCACCATTGGTTCATCACACCATCCATCTTTGGGGTTAACACTACCAATCCATTGTCAGTGTCACCGATATGTTCAAAAGAAGTCATTCAAACAATTCACCTGTGTCTCACCCACTGCAATACATTCATGCTCCATTCCTTCATGACCACCACCCTGAACCTTGTATCGTCAGATTGTTTTCACCTCCAAAATCATTTGCTTCGTTCTGTGTCGTTGATGTGGGATTCATTAAGGCCCTCCTGTGATGGGTCGCTTCTTGTCGACTTCAGCTCATTATCCAAGAAGTTGACTTAGGAACGACCCTTTCAGTACTTTGAAGCTTGCATGCCTCAATGGCAAGTTTCTCACTTTCGACGACAGGTTTACATCAATGGCCTTCGACCGAGAGATTTTACATGGTGTTCGACGCCAAGTACTTTTTCACACCACGTGAATTGTACTATAGTACCTTGAGGGTCATTATCAGTATTGGTGATTCCTCTCGCACCTGTTAACAGCTTACATCATTGGCTGGTAATCAGGCGATGTCTTTCCATGTTCGACTCCAGAACATTTTTCACATGGATCCACTAGTACTCCGAGTGAAGATTGAACGAGTTTTGAAGACCCCGGATCTAGTTTCATCCATCCGGGCTGTGATATATTCAGGAATATAAAGACATAAGTATACATCATTTCCAAACAGATGATCATCCAAATCAAAGGATGATGAGTCCATATCATCAGTCTGTCACACAGACGATTGTCTGTACTATGTACATGAAAATGAATTTATAAAGCTGAGCATGGGAATGCCCGCCTCAACTAGATCATGAAAAATGTTGTCAAAATAATGTATTGTATTGTATCTTACTACAGGTCGCCTCCCAGCTCGAAAAAACTTTGGATCCTCATAATAAAGCATTTCACCTGACATCAGAAAGATTAATGACCTCATGCTTTAGGGGGCAACTGTTATAGAAATTTTTGGGAACTTCAACCCCAATCATAAATGTCCACGAACTGAGGGCTCCTAAGTCCCTAAAAGTGTTGCTTCACTGCCTAAAGGAACAAGTTTAGCTGATTACATCATCTCCCAGAAGTTCTCCACTGAAAAATGCTCATAAATGGTCAAAACTGGACCATACTGAAAGCTCAGTGCAGAAGGTGCGATGCATATCACCTTCCGAGTGTACAAGGTGTGATGCATATTGAATTTCTCCTCTGTAGGGTGCGATGGTTGGGAATGGACAAATGGAAGGGAAAAAATGCGAGGTGGAAGATCATGGAATCTTCCAGAAGCTTCCCCTCTGACACTTGCCTCTCTATTTTCGACCAAGGATGAGTAAGAGATCATCATTCTCCAAGTGGAAGCAGGAACTATCAAATAGAAGACACTAATCAAGACCCCAGAAGATGACTCACCTCCCTATAATCATCTATATATGGATCCCTCATCACAGAGATCCAGAGGCAGGAATTTTGTATCTTATAGAGAAGTGTTGTTGGTTTTCTGGTGTATATTCATAGTGTTGGGTGATCTAAGCTTTGCTTGAGGTGAATAAGGGCTTCCTAGCTGGAGGAATATGCTGGGTCAGAACATATGGTTGTAATCCTCTTTCTACTTTTCATCTTAATAAAGCTATTCTAGTTTTCCTCCATATTCTTGTGTACTTGTCTATATATGCATTTGTATGGTTAACACACATCTGGTCCTGTGTTATTTATGAATATAGATCTTGGTTTCTTCAATAGTAGTATGTTGTTGTGATTCCACAGGTTCTCTTTGAAGCTGGGAGACGAAGAAGAAGCAATGAAACTCTATCAAGAAGGAGAGGAAATCAAGCGCAAGATTAAGGTTGGTCTTCTTGCTTCTCCTCTTGGCTATTTTCATAAGGGAAAACGAAAGTAGACTTTACTTGTTTGTTTCTAAGATAGCCACCCATCTTAGTGGGAATAGCAGCATCTGAGTGGACACTATTCCCTGTAACACACCTCCAAGGAGCTACCATCCCCCATTGGAGCCAATGTTAGAGTCGGTCTTGTAAGTCCTCCGTCAGAGATCAAAACTCTTTTTGCATTTCATTTCTAGGTGTCTCGCTCCATTCACTTAGCTGCATTTCACTAGGGGCATGCCATAATCTGACGGGAGGATCTTGTCAACCAATACCCCTTACCCCTCATGTCTGGCACTTGCTGGCTTAGGTCTTTTCATCATTGTTTATTAAAGTCCATGATAGTCAATGTTTGATCTTTTAATGGACAAGATTCATTTTCAGTCATTAGGTCTAGGGATTAGTCAATCTAGTCTTCAACCACGT
Source organism: Pinus taeda (assembly GCA_000404065.3). Classification (NCBI taxonomy): domain Eukaryota; kingdom Viridiplantae; phylum Streptophyta; class Pinopsida; order Pinales; family Pinaceae; genus Pinus; species Pinus taeda. The sequence goes on from APFE030689388.1 coordinate 60,235, forward strand.
CCAATAAAGCCATGTAAGCCAGAGGGAGGCCCTTACAAAGTTGTGATTTAAAGATTTTCGTCGTCATGTTGACAGATTACGACTGTTCTTCAAAACTCCATTTTGAAGAAAAGTCAAATAGCGTGTCATTTGTGATAGTTTTCAAAAACGTTTTGGGTTGATCTCTTCAGGTGTAGTCATGGTTTCCTTGGCCAAATGCCATGTCAACAACCCCTGCAAAAAAGTGCCAAAAATTTCATCATTTTAGCTAAAAATTCAAAAGGGAAAAGTGAAATACAGAGTTGAATTAAAGCAGGGAAAAGTTGCCAAAACAAAACATTATCAAAGTGGGTTTTGAAGAAACAAAAATCAAAACCATGACTTCAGTGTCTTTATATAGAATTTCCACACAAAACAATGTCATTTTTCACACCAAGGTTAGAGAGAAGCATTTCAAAGTGAGTGTGAGAGCTAGCATGCGTTTTAAGTGAGGTTGGAGGTGTTTTGATAGGCGCGGTGCACAGGCAGAGGGGCGTAGCGTACATAGGGAGCACGACGCACTGGGCACGACCACAAAGTGTTAAAACAACACGGGCAAGGCGCACACAAACGGCGTGGTGCAGTGGGTATGCTGCGCGGCGCACACCCATAAAGGCCCGGTTTTGCTCCAAATTGCAACAAATCACCTTTGAAACCCTTGAAATTGCCAGGTAGGGTCGACATCTCGGTTGCTCATCCAATTTTGTGAATATGATGATGGTTTACGGCCATTTATAGTTGCAATAAAAAAATCTTAAACCATACCACTTGAAGTCATCAAAACCATTGCTCTTAAGGTTGCAAATTTATTGTGTTAATGCCAAGGTTCCTCCTCCCTTTCACCTTTCCCTTCTTTCCATCGTTCCCTTTCCCCCTATTCTATTTTTCCCATCTTTCCCCACCCTAAAACGTTACTAAACCCCATTCCCTATCCCCTCCACTCATTTTTCAAATGTAAAACCCCAAAATCATACCTTATAAAATCCCCAAACCCTCCTACATGTCCCTAAAAAAAATTTCTCCCCATAATCCCTAATCCCATCATATTATTCCCCTTCCTAATAGTCCCTTTTGCATTGTTCCCCTTGGTGGCAGAGTTCATAACAACACAGAGTTTAATACATCATCAAAGGGCAGTCCAAGCATAGTCCATATACAGTAGTCATGGCATCTGAGCATTCATCGGAGTACGAAATGGAAACCCAAAGTGACTCATCCGTGGAAGAACAGGCTCTCTGGAGACATCATAAAAGTGGTAGACATGTTAAGGATGAACCAACCACCCTTTTAGAATTGCAGGCCTACCCTCTTGCTATGTCATGTTTCCAGCATCTATCATGTTTTGAGTTTTGTCAAAAGGTGGCTAGTGTTCGAGTTCATCATGAGTTTGCCCGTATTTTTGTGCTTCACTTACATGGATATCATGCTATCTTAGCTAGTGTCACCTTCACACTGACACCTGAAACTGTCTCATTAGCAACTGGCATACCAAACGTTGGAGAACCATGGCACAAGAAATAGAAGGTTGATCGGCAACATTATGAGCCATACATTAAGGCCAGTTTCTTGAGGTAGCTCAAAAGAGTCCTTCCATTCCGATATCTGAAAGATGAATATGCTCTACCAATGAAGTTGATCATGAAATATTTCAGTTGTGAGGGGAGGTTCTCTCATTTATATGCTTATCACATCAGGTTGCTCATGCATTTTACCAGGGTATGGATGATGAACATCCCATATTTCATTCGCAGGAACATAGAGAGGATGAACACCTTCATGCAACACAAAACCCCTCAACAGCAACTTAACAGTGTTTATCATTTTTCTCTTATTAAGATTTTGGTGGTTCATCAGCTGGGATTACAGGGCATTACTTGGGATGATTTCATCTCCCGTGACATCTTCAACACTTCACAGGTATTATCAGAGTTTGAATATGAGATAGGTTGTCCTTCTCATTAGTATGAGCACCATGAGACCGCTACTATGCCGGTATTCATCACCTATCAGAGATGCAGTAGACATTTGTTCACAGCACCAAAGTGAGTGTTATCTCCACTTGGGGTGGAAGGGGCCTCGCTTTCGACATTGGCAACATAGGTACAGGATAGGGGCAAGAGGCCCATGCATGACGAGGGGTCATCAGGTGAATGAGAGGTTGACTTCATCCTCATTCATGATGATGATGCAAATGTGGAGAGTGCCAAACTTAGGAGGACCATCCAGGAGTAGCAAACGGAGATCCAAGCCTTGTCTCTCAATTTGGAGAGGGATAACTGGATTATCAGGTACTTGGAGCAGACGAATAAATAGCTCGAAGATGAACAGGAGATCATAGAGCTGCAAAACATCCGCGAGAATCGTCGATCTACCCAAAAGAGGAGGCTTGAGCTCAATCCATTAGAGCAAGAGATTAATAATGACCGAGAGTCTTGGCTCGAGCGGATCAAGATCCACCTTGAGAGATTGCGAGAGAAGGCCGACAAGGACAAAACATTATTGAGGCAGATGGTTTATCACTACAGGGTACTATAAATGAGTTCGAAGGCTTGGATAAGGAATTTGAAGGCAAAATTGAGGAGAGCGACCAAAAGACAAAAGAGGAAAAAAGAGAAATATCGGCTCTGAATCATGCCTGAAGCCTCTGTGGCCCAGCATAGCACTTCATAGAGAATCTTCAGCCCAAATTTCAAAAAATTTGGGGCAATTTTGGTCATTTGACAATTTTTTGTGCACAAAATAGGGTTTTTCTCCCTATGCGCCACGCCACTAACGCAGTGCTTATGATAGGGAGCCCCAAATCATGAAAGGTTTACATTTATGGATTCGACATGAAAACTCATGATTGTTGGTGCATGGCCAAGAATTTTGGGTAAGTTTAGAGTACCCAGGAGGTCAAAAACACTCAAAAAATGACCTTTCTACCCCTATTTTGACACACAGGAAGCAATCTTGGCAGATTGAAGTTTCGGAGGGGAAAATGAGCACCAAATTCAGAAATTCCACTTGCGTTGGAAATTTGATAGCCAGAGCTTTCTAACAAGCACACTGGGGCACAATTTGGACTTCGAAAAGTACCACAAAATCACCTCCAAATAGGTGTGACGCATATAGTTTTGGGCGCAGCGCACAGAGACCCAAAGGCCAAAATCACTTCCGCTCCCCAAAATTTCGATTCGCGATTTTCTCCAAGTGGGCCCGCTCATTTACTCTACATTTTTCTTGGAACCTAAGGAAAAGTTTAAAAAGTATTTTCACTAAAGGTTGGCTTCTATCCAAGTGGCAAAGGAAGGTGAGTAGTCACCCAAACAGTTTGTCATTTTTGTAACGTTGCACCTGTCACTAATGGTTGGCTTTCCATTTCTAGTTTGGAATGATTTGAAAAACTCCCCAACTTTGGGTCCTTCCATTTCCTAATGGCAAAGTCTATTTATTATATGTAAAACCATTTGCAAAGGGTTGGTTGTAATTTCTGGGAGACTGTGGGAGAGAAACTCAGTTACTCATTGTATATTTTGATAGAGAATTAATGAAAGGTAGTGGCTCTGGTTCATGAGATTCATGTGGTGTGAGTGTAGCAAATGTATTCACTTTCTATGTCATATGTATTTCGTTATGTTTCACAGTTCATTCATATTCATTTCCAGTGAAAGTTTCTAAGTAAGATAAGGTAGAATTCATGTTTATTGCTCTGCCTTCAGGAAAGTTTCACGTTTTTGTGTTCTTCTTCTGTTGAAAAGGATTCATGTAGTTATGCCCTTTTCACCCTCCTAAACAATCTTTCCATTTCACATTATTTCAAATTTAATTGCTAGACTTTCCACCTGTCTTGCCTCACGAAGTAATCTGCGCCTTTGTGTTAAATTCTCTGCTCATGTTGTTCATTGGTCCCATACATCCCAGAAACTCAGTCATTTATCAAAAATTGCCTCTTGTTTCCAT
>APFE030689389.1:0-19058 GCA_000404065.3 Pinus taeda
GGACGGTCATTTGAAAACCGGATCCTAAATTTATGTAATCAAGTTAATTAGCTAGCAGTATTTAAACCCTTCTCAGGCATTTAGAGAAGGGTCCGGAGATTTGTCAAAAAACTCGTCCTCAGAACATGCACTTTTGCGCCCTCGGAGGTGGTTTTGATGAATGGATGGATCAAGGTTTATTAATGTTTGCATTTGATATCTACTACTGATGTTGCACTTCTGTACTCTTAGTAGATGTTAGAACAAGGAGAGATAAATCATTGTTACTTGAAGCTTATGAGTGGAACCAATCATAAATGGTACTTTTATCTCTTGACTATTTCTGCTTATGTTCTTTAAGTGATTTATAGTTCCAGTTATTTATATGTTATTGCATGAATGTATGGGTTATCATTTGGCACTTTTGTACAGTGGAGTCATATTGTTTATGTCTGACATATAAATAGGTTATTATGCAATATACTGTTCACAACTGTTTTGCCTAACTTCTTATGCAAAGTGGTTTATCTTAAATGATTTCTATTCTTATGATAACTGAATGATGTTTATTACCAGTTATCATTCGAAATCTTTTTAGATCGCATAATAGGAGATAGACACCCCAGGTTAGTGTAGATTAGATGTGTTGTTTCTTACTAGATTACAATAGCATAGAGTTAGTTTAAAGAATCTGAATTAGATTAGCTTTAAATTCCTCTTAGATCAGCATAGTTCAACTCTACATACACACACACACCCAAGATCGGGAAACTAGTCCCGTTATCCCCAGTCGGACCTGCTATACCAAACGGATAAGGAGCTGCCAACCAAGGTCTGGACCAGGAGGGTATCCCCCTTGTCGTTGACTCGATTTTCGGGGCTTCAACATATTTGGCGCTACAAGGAGGGCCTGAACTATGAATGGAACCTAAATCAAAATCTAAATACCATTCTAAGAGTAAATCACCCTCATCAACTCCCTCGACTTCTCAAGTACGTTTAAATTCAGAGTCAGAAGTCGGTCGAACATTAACCACTGCTACATACCCTAATATTTCATATCAATCTACCATTGAACCCGCTGAAGTTCAAACTCTTATTCACAAACTCCAGGGATTTTCTATTTTTACATTGGGGTCTAATAAATCTCAAAGCAGCGTGACTTCGCAGTACAATCCTGCTGATCCCATGACCAGGTTAAAGAGCGGAAAATTTGACATCCAGCCTACTGAATTCCCTCTTCCCACCAGGAAAAGAGCAAGGAAAACATCACTGCAGTCTGACAATGAGACTCTTTCATCTACATCATCCATCTCAACACCCTTACCGCGAAGTCAACAGCTCACATCTTCATTCCAAACCACTCATCCACCTTCCACAAACCCTCTTCCACAATCGTCCAAGATTATAATATCTTCATCTTCACATCCTCAAGGATCATCCCCTACACTTGCAATTACAAGCAGCCCAAAAATGGCCCAATCTCCATGGAACAACCCTGGAGCGGTTTTAATGCCTCCACCCTTGAGCCAAATACCGGCCCATCCTGAGAAATGGCTACCCAAATTCAACCCAGAAGTAGGCATGCTAGCTGAAGAGCATATTAACAATTTCATGCTCTCTGTCAATCTCAACAGAGTTACCAACGAAGATGCTGTTGTCCGACTTTTTCCCTATACAATGCAAGGCACAACCGGGTCATGGTACTTTTCATTACCCTCCGAGTCTATAACGAGTTGGGGCATCTTTCAAAATCAATTCCTCACCAAATTTGGTGATGATAGATCAACGGCAACGTTAATCAGTGATTTCAACTTACGATTCAATAAGATCCTCAACAAAATCCCCACTGCTTCCCAACCTAGCGAAGAAGTACGGTGTGAATGGTATATCACAGCCTTACCATCAAACATAGTAGTCTTCGTAGATAGGGCAAATAAAACAACTTTAGTTGAAAACCTGACGGAGGCGATAGCAGTAGAGAAACGCGTTATAGCCTTGGAGAAAAGATCTGCGATAGAAGAACGCAAATCTAAAAAGATCTCCTTCAAGGAAGACCCCAAGAAGAAACAGATGAAAGATCCTTTCGATTTAGAAGTGTTGCAGAAGGTATTAAAGACCATGTCCAATGAGATGATTGACATAAAGAAACAAGTGGTAGAAACTTCTTCAAAAAATCCCTACAGAACATTTAAAAGAGGCCCTTCAATGGATGCAAGACCACCCAATGCTATCTCAAATGTCGAATCTGAAGAAGAGGAAGAAGAAGAGAGAACCACTGAAGGGCAGACCGATGATGAAGAAGTTGTGGAACTACAAGGAATGTGGGATTTCATCCTCCCACAAGAAGAAGATCAAGAAGCATTTCCGGTTAGCACACGAAGAAAAAACCAACTTGATCCTCCCCAAACTACCCCTAAGCAGAAGGGCGCGAGCCCTGCGGTAAAAGAAAAAGTCGCAACAAAGAAAACAACCGCTAAGGCGACTCAATCTATCCCATTCCAACCAGATCAAACACCTCCATCAAGGACACTAATAGTGTCGGATGAAATGGACTACAATATTATTGATGACATGAAAAAGACTAGGGCTAATATCACTCTTTATGAATTGAGCAAATTGAAACATCAACAGAAGATAATGATGAAAGAATTACAAGCCGTACCTACTACATCTTTGACTACAGCTATAGCTACCCACAACATGGGAAACCCCCAATCAACACGGCCAATAAGATCGATCCAAATGACATCGCCTTGATTGGAGGAAGATCAAGATCTCACACTCCCCCTTTTCTGCTCACTTATGAAATCTTCAATAAAAACGTGCACAATTGTTTGGTAGATTCTGGAGCTTCAAAAAATATTTTACCCAGATCAATATGTGCCAAGTTAAACGTTCAACCACAAAAATCTGCAGTGCGCATAGTTCAGCTTGATCGATCTCAATTCGAAGTGATTGGTGAACTTAATCAAGTCACTATAAGATTGTCGTCTAACCCCAAGGTATGTCAGGTTATCGACATTCTAGTAGCTGATATCCTAGAATTCTACGGCTTAATTCTTAGCAGGGATTGGTCCGAGAAACTCCATGGATACTTTTCAACTGACTCGTCGCACATGTGGTTACCATACAATGGTAAACCAAATCAAATAAAGGTTGAACGAGAGTTACACCAGAAATACATAGAAACAAAATTGGAGGGAGAAAATGAAGAAATAACATAAAACAGTAGCATCATAGGCAATTAATCGACAGATTCTTTCCTTGGCAATTTCAATGCTCATACATCACCTTACTTAGAAAATTCAGTTTTGTCCCAAGTCGAAAACTTTTCCCAAACTGATAATTCAAAGTGTGTTAATTTTGTAGAAGAACCTATAAATACATCTTTGTTTTGGAAATTATATTTTGATGGCTCTAAATCTAACGAAGGAGCAGGAGCAGGATGCGTTCTGATTAGTCCAGAAGGGAACAAGACAATGCTTACGTGCAGACTTGAATTCGATTGCACAAACAATACAACAGAATATGAAGCCTTGGTGCAAGGCCTATACAAAGAAATCGGGTTAAACGTCAAGTACCTTCAAGTCTTTGGAGACTCTGAGATTGTGGTCAAACAGGTACGTAACACCATACATTACCTATCAAGTCATTTGAAACACTATCAATCTCTAGTACAGGATCTGACAGAGAATTTCATAGCATTCAATATTTCTCAATCCCGAGAATCCAAAACGCAAGCGCAGACCTTTTAGCAACGTACCCTCTAGACTCATTCCCTCAGAAGATTTTAGTCCAAATAGATTCTCGATAGAATTAACCTTTAGACCATCCATCCCTGACAACATTACAAACTGGAGAGTATTCAATGACAATCCTGATAGCGTAAATTTCCTCACCTCCGAAGAATCCTACTCCAATCAAATAATTGACGAAGACCACCACGATCGACAAATACAACAAAGTAGCACTGATAATGCTATACCTAAATCGGTGGTTAAGTTGGAAGACTTATACGATTTGAAAAGTCAGTTTAAAAGGTCTACTAATTCTAAGCTCTACAGTTCAACTTTGAACTACGAATCAATAAACCTCGGAACCGATGATAAACCACAAAACGTTAATCTAGGCCACGGCCTAGCCCCTGAAGAGAAAATAGCATATATTCATCTGTTGAGACAATACAAAAATGTTTTCGCCTGGAATTACGATGAGCTGAAGACATACGACACTTCCATTATCCAACATACTATCCCTATGATTGAAAATGAAAAACCTGTCCAACAGAAACTCAGAAAAATCCACCCCAATCTAGAAAACCAAATAAAGACTGAGCTGAATAAGTTATTAAAGGCCAGAATAATTTTCCCCATCAGAAATTCCAAATGGGTCTCCAATATGGTACCCATCAGAAACAAAAGCGGAGATATTAGAATCTACATCGATTTTCGGAATCTCAACAAAGCCTGTCAAAAAGACAATTTTCCCCTCCCTCCTATGGAGCAGATATTACAAGCAGTAGCAGGCTCAGAACTAATGTCTTTTTTGGATGGATTTTCAGGATACAACCAAGTGCTGGCACATCCCGACGATCAGTTAAAAACCACGTTCCGAACCAAATGGGGCACATACGCATATCGGAAGATGCCATTTGGTTTGATCAATGTCGGCGCTACATTCCAGAGAGCTATGGACATCGCATTCAAGGGTTTAGTCAATAAATCCATGGTGATTTATTTGGATGATATAACAATATACTCCAAGAAGCGAAGCGACCATCTCAGAGACTTGAAACAAATCTTTCAACGATGTTTAAGGTATGGGATTTCACTTAACCCAAAGAAATCTTTTTTCGCAATAAGTGAAGGAAAACTTCTAGGATTCATAGTATCAAAATCTGGTATTCACATTGAACCTGATAGAATCAAAGAAATTTCTGAAATATCCCTACCTCACAATAAAAAGGCCATGCAATATTTCCTTGGTCAAATCAATTTTGTGAAAAGATTTGTCCCAGATTTTTCAAGAATTGTTTCTCCCTTGCAAACCATGAGAAAAAAAAATTCAAATTTCAAATAGGGACTAGATGAGCATGAAGCATTCAATCTGATCAAACAAGCTATCATTAATGCTCCGTCTTTAGCAACCCCAAATTTTCAGAATATTTTACCTTATAAACATTCGCCTCAGAAAAATCATATGCCGCGATTCTAACTCAAGCGAATCAAGAGAAAGCAGAAGCTCCAATCCCATTTTTTAGCTCTAATTTACAAGGTGCTGAACTCAACTATTCAGACGTGGAGAAACAGGCATACGCTGTTTTCAAAGCGATAAAATATTTCAGACCTTTCCTACTTAAAACCCATACCAAGGTCATAGTACCGTTTCCAGCAGTAAGAAATATTTTAATACAAAAAGATGTGGGTGAAAAAAGAGCAAATTGGATCACTGCTTTACAAGAATACGACCTTGAAATCAAACCAGCAAGCATTGTAAGAGGTCAAGGCTTCTGCAAAATGTTGGCTGGAGCATCGCAGATTCCTGAAAGCTCATCTAAGGAAGTACAAACGTATGAGGTAATCCTAAACGATATAGAATCATTATACGCTGACACCATTTATTATCTCAAAAACGGGTATGCTCCAGCACACCTGGATCACACAAAGAAAAGAGCCCTAAGATTAAAAGCTAAACAATATCAACTCATAAATGATATTCTATTTAAAAGGAATTATGATTCTGTGCTTCTTAGGTGTCTTGAGAAAATTGAAGCCGAAAAGGTTTTGCAGGAACTCCATGATGGGCCGCAGGCGGACACTATGCTAGAGATGCTACCGCACATAAGATCTTACGTGCGGGGTATTATTGGCCCACACTATTCAAAGACTCACACAGTTACGTGAGGAAATGCCAAACCTGCCAAACTACTGCAGGGAGACAAAGGAAACCATCCATGCCACTACAACCAGTAAACATTGATCAACCATTCAATCAATGGGGCTTGGACATAATAGGTGAGATCGTTCCTCACTCTTCTAAGCAGCATAGGTACATTCTCACGGCAACTGATTATTTTACTAAATGGGTAGAAGCAGTACCTCTCAAGATAGCTAATTCTGAAAACATCATTGAATTCATAAATCAATTTATAATCACTAGGTTTGGATTGCCGACAGATTTAATATTTGATAATGCTTCATACTTCTCTGGGAATGCAATGACTGAGTTCTCACTTAAAAGAGGGTTCAAACTGAAATATTCGGCCAACTACTATCTGCAAGGAAATGGACTGGCTGAGTCAACAAATAAAAACCTAATCAGGATTATTAAAAGAACAGTTGACCAGAACCAGAAGAATTGGCACAAAACCTTAGTAAATGCTTTATGGGCAGATAGAATAACGAAGAAAGCTTCAATCGGCACTTCTCCCTTTAACTTAGTTTATGGGAAGGAAGTGATTCTTCCAACTCACTTGATGATCCCCTCCTTGTCTTTAATACAACACATCGATGAGGTATCTACCTCCTCCTTACAATTAAGACAAATGGAAATAATTAAATTAGAAGAACAACGATAACAAGCTAAGAAAACCCATGCTCATCACCAAGCACTAATAAAATCCTCTTTGACTCAAGCATAATGACCAGAAAAAACTTTCATATGGGAGATCTAGTTTTGAAATGGGATAAGGCTCATGAAGAAAAGGGCAAACATACAAAATTCCAGAAAATGTGGCTTGGTCCTTTTCAGATTGTAGAAGTCATAGGCCCATCAACGTTTGTGTTGCAGGATTTAGCAGGTAGAAAGGATTCTTTGCCTGTTAATGGACAAATCCTGAAAATATACTTTCCATAGAAGATTACTCTTCTAAATTTTTGTAGGATAGATTTTTGTTTTTCTTCTTTCTTAGAAATAAAACCAGTTGTAGATGGTTACTACAGGAGTTCACTTCAAATGGACACCAAATTCTCCATTAGATTTTGATTTCTCGCTTGTACAAATAGTATAAATTTTCGAAAAAAATCTGATCTTTATTATTGACAGATAGAGTCCAACTTTAGCCTAGATATGATACTAGTTCCAACTTCGAAAATTTTTATGAAAGCAACCTTTGGCAAAAAACTTGTTTTATATCAGTACAATGAAAGGTATCAATAATAAAATGAGTATTCTCTGTAAAACTGCTATTTTTCAGACTCTATCATTATCGTCCAGATCTTTCTTAAGGAAGAACGATGGTTTCCTCCCTGCTAAAGAAAATCGCAGCATTCAGAGAAATAATCCAAGAAAACACTGTATCTCAAAGAATAAGAGGTCTCATCACGAGCCGGCTTATCATGATCACAGATATTATAACTTGCTGACCTTGCCAACACTGTCCACCAAAACAGGGCAACGACTTAAGATTGTTGCAATCAAAAGACAAGGGGTCTCATCACGAGCCAACTTGTTCAGCAAAAGTGTAAATCAAGTGAATGACTGTCTCATAATTTGGCCACCAAACCAAGACATTGTTCCTTAGAGAATAAAAAAAAGAAAAGAAAAAATATCAAAATGGGTTTTTCTCTGAAAAAGTTGTAGATAGCCTTAAGAAGGATAAATGATCATTGTTGGGTAACAGGTAACCCTGTCGAGGCTATGGACGCCTGCTGGCAGCAGAGGCTCTACCTACGGTAAATGAGCATATTTTAAAAGGGCCAGCATAATAGAGATGACCTCATTTTATCTTTAAAAAGACCAAGTAATGGCTGGTGTACATGCAAGGACTAAAACCTCAGGAAGCGAACGATTGGAATGGAGAAAGGTTGAAACAAAAATATCATTGATAGGATAAGACATAATGTACTCTATCTGTCCATAACAAAGTTTAGACTTATGAAAATTTTTCTGTTTCGGAAGTTGAAATTCAATAGAAAATCAGAGATAACTGGTTCTTCCTAGTGAATCGCCATTGTTGTGGTCACCAACAACCCCCCTCTTTGTTTGATATTAGAAATAACACCAAGAAAATAGGGGACCCTTAATAAAAATTCAAACAAACATATCTAGGAACATTTTTGTTTTTTCCTTAGAATTTTCTCAAAGCAAGAAAACATTTCTTTTATGGGCATAACAAACCACAAAGAAACAATGCGAAATTCATCACATCGCATTCACCATAAGTGCTCTTAAATGAAAAACTTAAGAAATCTCCGACGGCCGATGTGCGACGTCGCATATCGCAACATCACGTAAAGTAGCACACAATGACTAGAATCTGCGATATGCGATGATCCGATATTGCGATGCCACGATACTATAACACAAATCTGCGACCTGCGATCTGCGATAAGCGCGAATTTTCCTCGGCACAGTATTCAAGGAAAGTTGCCCATTAATCAAAATTAAGCGCGCGCCTTAGAAAAATGAATTAATGATTGTACGAATGACTGCTTTTTGTTTTTCAAAGATTCATTTCACTATGAATGTCATAATTATGCACACATAAGATTTGAAGCTTTCATGTCAATATTTATTACCATTACTCTTTTCCTTTGTGCAAACAATAAAACAGGAAATAACATGAAGCAATATTGCAGGAAACATCTAAGGAAAAGGGGAAAGCACCAATGCTCGGAGAACACCGAAGAATTCTCCTCAGAAATGGGTGTTGTATACGATAGAACAACATATGTTGATGCCAATAAGTCATCTAAAGCTCAGAATCAAAGGCGCACAAAAGCAGCATGATTACAAAAAGACCTGAAACTTACACACCAGAAAAGCCTGGCATGAAGAACGGAGGCAGTTTTCAACCCAGAGAATTTCTCAGAAAGTAAAGTCTTCTGACTCATCAAGTCATTCGCAAAAACAAAAACCGAAATAGCAAAAGCAGAACCAGTTTGAGGGAAATTTGAGTTATTACCAAGTATACACCCAGTCAGTGGGAGATTCTCTAAAATATCTTATAGTTTACCAGAAAGTGGTGCCAGCTCTTGTTACTTCTATTTTTATAGCACACACGGAAGGGGAGGGCAACCAGCCGACTCTCCCCAGTCAAATGTTGCATGCTTACAACACTAAGGAGAAAATACAGAAATAGTTCAGAGTCAAATTTAATTTTTAGAAATAGTTTGCTTTATCAGAAGGACGATCATTTGAAAACCAGATCCTAAATTTATTAAATCAAGTTAATTAGCTAGTAGTATTTAAACCCTTCTCATGCATTTAGAGAAGGGTCCGGAGATTTGTCAAAAACTCGTCCTCAGAACATACACTTTTGCGCCCTCGGAGGTGGTTTTGATGAATGGATGGATCAAGGTTTATTAATGTTTGCATTTGATATCTGCTACTGATGTTGCACTTCTGTACTCTTAGTAGATGTTAGAGCAAGGAGAGATAAATCATTGTTGCTTAAATCTTATGAGTGGAACCAGTCATAAAAGGTACTTTTATCTCTTGACTATTCCTACTTATGTTCTTTAAGTGATTTATAGTTTCAGTTGTTTATATGTCATTGTATGAATGTATGGGTTATCATTTGGCACTTTGTATGGTGGAGTCATATTGTTTATGTCTTGACAATGAATAACTTATTATGCGATATGTCTGTTTACAAAACTGTTTTGTCTAACTTTCTTATGCAAAGTGGTTTATATTTAATGATTTCTATTCTTATGATAGTTGAATGATCTTTATACCAGTTATTGTTCAAAATCTTTTTAGATCGGCATAATAGAAGATATACACCCCGGGTTAGTGTAGATTAGATGTGTTGTTTCTCACTAGATTACAATAGCATAGAGTTAGTTTAAAGAATCTAAATTAGATTAGCTTTAAAATACTCTTAGATCAGCATAGTTCAACTCTACACACACACATCCAAGATCGGGAAACTGGTCCCGTTATACCCAGTTGGACCCGCTATACCAAACGGATAAGGAGCTGCCAACCAAGGTCCGGACCGGGTGGGTATACCCCTTGTTGTCGATCCGATTTTCGGGGCTTCAACACACAGTTATAATAGATTACCTACCCACACCCTCGACCTAGTCCAATGCCTCTTCCGCGTCCCCAGCCTTGGAATCCTCCACATGCTCCTCCTGTGCCTTGATCCTGACTTCGGTTCTCTACTTGAATTATGTAGGTAGGGGTTCTACTCTCATCAACTCATAAATCCTACAATGGTGTTCATCATGTCCTACAGACCTAAAAAAATTGAAAAATAACCATTGAGGGGTCTGTACAAACTTCTGCAATAAATGGCAATTATCAATAGCATGTTTTCTTGTAACTTGATAGATAGCGTAGCGCCCGTGCTCATCCCAATATTATTCTCTGGTTTCAAGGGTACAGCCCCTCCCGCTATAATATAATTCTTAAATACCGGCTAATGGTCCTTATCATGTCCATGACTCTTACAATTCAGACACTAGAACTCAGCATGCACCTTCAGCTAAGCTTATTTTCCTTTCTTCAGGCTCTGCAACTCCAAGTGTAATCTCTCCAACTGTGAATGAATCTATTGCACTCCCAATCTTGTATCTTGGATAGGTGATGCATCTAGCATCATCGCAATATCCAAGGCTTCTGCTTGCGTTGCTATCTTTTGTTGAGACAGAGGTATTCTTAAATGTGGAAAGAGTGATTGTATAAACCAATCATGATGCTAGGAATTTGAGATTATCATATTATCATGCCTTATTAGGCACTTAAACCTTTAATCAAAGTCCCAATGTGTCTCATCTATATTTTTTCATATTTCCTTAAATTGAATTATGGAGTGTGCCTCTGACTTAGGCTTACTGAACTCCTTGTTAAAAGTTAACTAGGTATCCACCAACATCGTGTTGGGGTTATCCATGAAATACTTGATATACCATATTAATTCACTGTTCTGTAAGGTCTTAACCAACTATGCTTCCTTAATATTATCATCCATGATTTGTTGTGCTGTACAAACAACTCATGTGACAAAGAAAAACTGTTATGGATCTTTGGTCTATGTTCCTTTAAAAATCGGCATCTTCATCACATTCACCATGTTGAATGGTGGAAGCAGAGGTGGAGGGGGTGAAGGCATAGGTGTATGAGGTGGTGGTGGAGGTGGAGTGGATGGATGAGTTATCCTCAGAATACCCTACATAATTAACTGAGCTGCACTTGGCATAGCCCCAAACATCAAGGTAACATCTTAACCCTATTTCACATAACAGCATTTTAATCCAAGTCTTCAATTATTTAAAATACCTACCTTACGATCCTTTAAAGATCCTTTGCTCTGCTTCACCATAGATAATATTTCTATTGATCATGAAATTAGTCACAAAGCTTCCCAATGTGCGATCAATCCAATGGTCCACAGCCTGCACAATATTTCTTTCTGATGCTTCCAAACGTCACACCAGTTCAACAGTCCACACTATAGGGCCTTCGAGTCTCCATGTCTCTTGACTATCGACCAATTTATATAACCATTCCTGTAATTCTTCAGGGAAGAAGCAAAATAACATGTCAATCTCTTCTGTGTACAAAAATCTCTGTAACCACTACTCCTTGGATAATTTAGGGCTCTTGTTTTCGTGAGCCACAAATGCATGTAATTTTCTATCTATCCACTTATTAAGCTCTTTCTTCGTGGGAAACCATTTATCACACATCTCTCAGATAGACCCTGGTCCTAGCAACAAAACCATTTGTGGGCTTAAGGGGGCCTAACCCAAGTTTAGAGTTGTTTGCCCAACCAACAAAACCCTAATTGTTGGCCCTTTTAGCAACAAACTGCAGTCTCACCCGAAGCAGTATTGGGGGATGCTAGAACCATGTTTCTGCATCCTAGGACATGTGATAAGTGGTTCTTAAGATCTGACATTTAAAATCTTCCTTCATGCAGATCAATATCCTTCTAGGGCTCATTACTATAATTCAGGGAAAATGGCTTCTAGACCTTCGTAAAGTTCCACAATCAATCCTTGCAGACCTTAAACAAATGAATTATCCACTTTCGCGCATCAATGAATAACCCTAGCTCTTCCTTCACATAGATCTACCTAATTCCTTAGAAAAGATAACAGAATTAACCCTTAACTTCATGAACAAAAATAATTACTTCATTCATGCATAAATAAAATAGATTAAGTAGTTTCGTGCAGCATTTATTCACTATTCCATGGAAAACATATTATAGAGTGACAACTTGTAACATAAATAGAATCAACAAAAATGCTCAGATTTCAAGATAATTCTTCAAAACTAGTCTTTATTCATTCTCAATGTTTAGATTACAGACTCTTTCACCTTGCACACTCAGCTACAGGGGTATGTGCACTCAACTGCACACTTACCAAGGCCTCCTGTGCACTCAGTTGCAAGAGCCTTTCCCTTTTGCCTAAGTACAGGAAGCAATGCCTTCCCGACTTAGCACTTGCCCAAAATAGTCTATATCTTGCTTTCTCTTATCTTAGTTACCTTTTCTAGACTCCCTATGACTCAAAATATATAACATTCTCCAATACAATACCATGGTTTGCGGACCATGGGTGAGTCTCAAAACTTACCTATTTACTTACCCAAACAAGGGGATAAGACCCATTTGACTCTTATCTATCTGCGCCCTTCACTTCCATATTTCATGGATAGTTTACATATTTTACAAAAACTTATACAAAAATTGGGTTAACTAACCCCGAAACTGACCCTAGTGACCCTATCCCAACACCTTTTGGAAACAACCTATGTAGTGTAGGATACAGTCTCACCTAAAACAATATTGGGGGATGAAAAAACCAGGTTTCTACATCTAGAGATCTATGTGATGGGTTTCTGTTACTTTTAGGGCCTTATTTTGACCTTTGTGGACCCTAACCCTTAATGAAAAATGTACAATAACCTAGGGGCAATAACTTCGAACCCTGCACTGATTTCCTTAAACATTCATATCATTAAGTATACTAGTAGATCTATTACTTTTGTGCACCAATTAAGTTTTCCTTCATATAATTACAAAAAACAAAGAGAATACACAAAAAATGCATAAGTAAATAGAAAGTCATAGATACACAAATATGGCCACAAATAGTCTTTATTATGATCAATCCTTCTGTTACAGACTCTTTACTCACTACGCACATAGCTGCAAGGACCTATGCACTCAATTGCAGACTTACCAAGGTCTCTGTGCATACAACTACAGGACCATCCCCCTTCGCCTAAGTACAAAATTAGACTCTTTTTCTTTACACTATTTTCCCATATATAGATCTTCAACGACTAACAGCCTTCCTATGACTTGCTATGACTCCTTTATACAGCTTCTTTAATTACAAAACCATGTTTGTGAACCATGGGTGGGTCACAAAACATCTTAAATTCTAACAAAATAAGGGCATTTGACCTTCCTAAAACCACTTTTGACTTCTACGACCTTTGCACTCTGCTTCCTCAAGATGCGAAGAATTTACATAGATAACAATTTTTTTTACAAAATTGACCCCAAGGGACCCTATCCCAATAGGCCCCCAACACAAAGTTGTGACTTGTCGTCGAGTCATTCAGTTGGTGGCACCTCGATCTTCACTTTCATCTCACTAAATTCAATCTTCAAAACTTGTAGATCTGTTGTCAGCTGCACAACATCTTGATGCACTTCCTAGACTAGTTTTTTAGAGGTTGGGCCTTCAACTACAAGGCTCATGGTCCTTTTTGTCTATTGTCCCCTTGAGTTTTCTCTTCAATGATAGGGTCAACTGACTGTCTTCATCTACCCAAGGCTACATCCTTGAAGATATGATGCCTTACTTACGATGTAACTCATCAATTTCCCTCTGGATGGGATTTCCTTCTTGTAACCTTGTGAACCTATACACTAGAGATAAGGTTCGTGTTGTTGACTTGATTTCATTGAACTGTCTTTGCTTCTCTCTGATGTTTTCTTCAATCATCTACAAAGTTGGATCCCCTTACAGTGAGGTGCATAGTTCCATGGTCTATTCAAATAACTAATTGTAGCCCTTGACTACAGCTTCCAAGGCATCCATCCCTTTCTTTAAAAGTAGCCTCGTGCTACCCTCTAATTTCTGGAGGGGTAGTGGGTTGTAGCTCTAAGATTTACAACTAGAGCTCAAGCCTAGCTTTGTCAACTTTTTACTGTGACTCCTTTATTGTAGTGGTGAGCCTCTGAATCTTCTCTATAGGGGTTTCTTATACCTTAATATGGAGCTTGGGGAGCTCTCTATAGGCCTATGCAATAACAACCTGGAGCTACAGACTTTGCGTAGTTATCTCCTCTATTTCCTTGAGAGCCTATGCCTTTTCCTCAAAGATCTACTAATTATTTTTTCTTACCTTGCTGATGATCCAAAGTGCACATTTTTCCCTAATTCGGAGCTCGTTTGACACCCCTTGGTGTAGCTTGTGTAGAGTCTAAATATGAAGTGCAACTAGGTTTAGACACAATTCCTTCATATGCAATAGGTTAATCCTGTCATATGCTGAATCAATGTGTAAGGATCCCTCTGGAAACTACACTGCATGGAGATCCAGTGTGAGTTCTGCTTCCAGTGCTGACCCACTCACCTGTTTCAGGCTCAACTCCTTCCCGCTCGTATGTCCCATGCTCACGTGAAGACTTGTTTGGGGCTGCGATTCCCGCAGGACTTATTGTACATTACGGAGTGATTGTTGTTATTGTGCTTCGAATTGGCTCATAAGATCCATTGTGGAATAGTGGACCAGATCCCCAATTTCATCCAAGTTTCCCTCTGTGAGGAAAAAAGGCATCATGGTCGCTATATTATCTATTTTTTGCTTCTTGTGTGGCCTTGTCAAAATCCTTTTCTACCTCTTCTTGAAAATGAAGGGAGACTCCAAGCCTACCCTCCCTTCTTCTTCTCCCTCTATATTTTTCTCTACATCCATGTGCTTAGCTTCTGTCTCACCGAGGTCAAAATTTTCCTACGATGTAGTCTTTTCCTTTGTAGCTACTTTTTCCTTAGCAACCACTTCTTTCTCAACAACTTCTTTCTCTTTTGCAGCAACCTTCTTTTGTTTCATGACCTTTTCTCTTGTCACAACCTTCTCTCTAGTGGAAGCCTTATGTGCTTCCTTCTTCTTTTTTGCTACTATCATCGTTGTGGTCTGCGCTACTTTGCCTTCAGCAACCTTACTCGCACCTACGCTGGCATTAGAGGGGGTCATCTAATCACTTGGTACAATTCTTATAATATCATATTTGGCCTCTAAATATGGTAACTTGCACCATATTGACTTAGCATATTTCTTCGCACGAATGTGCAGATTATGGAAATTTGTCTTAAAATCTGCGAAATTGGCATACTACTCATGAAAACCTGGTGATAACCTTAGCCACTAGTTAATCACCATCCTTAGGTTAGATTGAAATAAGGCCCAAAATACCTTTGTCTCCATCACTTGTGTTGGGTCTTTGGTAGCCCATAGTGAAGTGAACTTTGCGGCCTCAGGGAGGTCTGAGTCCTATTAAGGGAATTGTATCTCTTCGGGTGTCCTCTAGGCCACCAATGTGATCAACAGTAATAACCACACGTAGTGTATCAACTTGCTACTATCTTGGGTCTCTATTTAGTCCTCTAAGAATTCATGACATAAATATTGAGCCCAGTTATACTAGACTCCTTTGGTGCATTGTGCAGCCAAAGAGACGGTGCCAACACTTCATCGGTGCAACACTTCCTTGTGATCTTACTGACCAAGACTTATGCATCGAACTACACCACTCCATATGATACTGACTGAATGGAATATTGGCACGACTTCTTGACTGGACCAAAATCACTCTTCATTTGGTTTGCCAACTTCTTTTCCTTTGACTTTCCTACAAAAGCCTCCATAGGGTCCACTGCTTGGGATGGCAACAATTTTATGCAATGGACTAAAATCTTAGTGATTAGGATGGGCCATCCAAACCATAGGCACCCATCATGTAGCAATGTCATAAATTGGCACACACAACCTGTCTTAACAGTGGTGCGACTAAAGTGCGACACCCAAAACATATTTAGGAGCACCTTGCCCCCAACTCTGGTCACCCAGTTCATTGATTCAAGTCGTGTGACATCTAACTCTTCATAGTAGAACTTCTTGAGGTAATTACTTGGTGCAAACTATGGAAACCTCTCGTGGTCCCCCAGGTCCTAATCCTCCATTTTCAAGTTTTACATTTGAGCCAGGAACGAGCCCTCAAATAACACATTCTCTGGCAACAAAGGTGTGGAGACTATAAATTGCATAGAATCTGAGTCTTTGGGCACTTTTTACATAGATTTTATAGGTGGTATATACTGAGGTAGCCAAGTTATTCGCATAACCTCTTCTACACCAAGCTCATCTACTCCTCTGCATATTTCTTCCTCATCCAGACCCAGTGGCTCCATCTGTTGTTTGGACATATCCATTTCGAATTTCTGGCAAATTTCGGATGAGTTTTCCTGTGGTGATTGTCACACTAATGCTTGTTGGGGTTTCTTATGTTTATGACCTCCCATTGTGGAAGTAGATAGCTAAGGCCTTGGTGACCTAAGCGTAGTATTAGGCATCCCTGTAGGTACAAGTTGGGTCGCCTCTGTCTTAGGCTGCATTGTAGTCATTCTCTCAAGGATTATCTTGTGGTGCCAATGAGGTAAGTTTGTGAATTCTGGTTGTGAAAGAATTCTCTCCCAATCCTTATCAGACATACAACAATATTCTAGACACAAGTCAAAGCGCAATATCTTAAGGAAAATTATTAGGGAGAAAAGTGTTTGAATGTGGAGCAAGATGCCATATTTATAGCTCAATTTGAATTCAAACCTATTTGTTCCATCCAATTCCCTGTCATTAATGCAGTTTTGGCAACATATTTCCAAATATCTACATCTTAAATTCCCCTCCCCCCCCACCCCCGCCCCTTGTAATGAAAAATTGCCATCCAATCAGTTACAATGCTTCCAACGATCTACCTTTTGGCCCAGTTGTGTGGGATCCACCATCATAGCGCAACTCCCTCTTCGCATCTCTCCTCTGTGCCTAGCCCCGATTTGTCGCGCAGCCCTATAACTCTATCTAATGTTCCTTTTTCCAATGTATTTTATAATCTCGTGTTCCCTTGTAATTTCCTGGAAAACTAAGACTATCCCACATCCATATAGTCATTGCACAAAGGTAGAATTATGCCTGTATAGCTTTAATCGACTCCCATTGACTTTTCCCAGAAACAAATCCTAATTTAGCCTCGCAAGCCGAATTACTCCTCCATCTGTAATTTCCTTAATAATATATGGCCCCAACCAATGCATTTGGAACTTTCCCATAAACTTTGTGAACTTACTGTCATACAACATTATCAAATCATCATTATTAAAGGTGTGATGTTTGATATGGTGAGCATGCCATGCCTTTTCATGATCCTTTTGCACCTGCTAATGAAAACCGCCAAGAAATGATCTTCCTCCAACTCAACGAGTTGCACGAACCCTTCTTCCATGGCATCCCAATTGGCCATGTCGGTAACTGCAACAATTTGCAAATTGGGTACTATACATTCCATTGACATCACAAATTCTTTTCCATAAACCAATATGAATGGTGTTTGTCCTGTCAACTTCTTGTAGGTAGTTCTATACTCCCATAGAAAAATGGGTATGCACACATCCCATTCATTTCACTTCGTATGGAAAATATTTGTAAAGGTATTCTCCATAATTTTGTAAATGCTTCTATAGTGTCATTCTCTTTAGGATGATACAACGTACTGTTTTGGTGGTACATCTAGAATTCTTCAAGCAAAGCAACAATTGTCTCATTTAAGAAGTGTGAACCTCTATCAATCATCAAGATCTTCGAGTAGCTAAACTAAGACAAAATATACTCGAAGATGAACTTCACAGTTGTAGCGGCACTTCGATTCTGTACAAGCTATGCCTCATCCTACCTGGTTAAATATTCATATGTTGTAATGATGTGCTTGGCTCTAGTCTTCTTTCCTAGTGGATGAATTGGTCCTATAAAGTCTATTGCCCACTTATCCAAAACCTCCAATGACACTTGAGGATTCAGAGGTAATTCATATCTTCATGATAGTCTCCCAGTTCTCTGACAAACATCGTATGGCCTACAGTAAACCTTGGAATCCTTATTAATAGTCGGTAACCATAGTCCTAATCATGCATCTTATATGCACTTTCTCGTCCCACATAATGTCCTCCTACAACTCCTCCATGCGCTTCAACAAGGATACTTTTCATTCATACTCCAGGACATACCTATGCAATATCTCATCTGATCCCATTTTATATAAATGTCCTATAATAACATAGAAATCTGTAGCTCATACCACCAAGTCTTTCTTTTGCTGCATGGAATACCCTTCAAGGGTTATACCCATGGATAAGAACTGGATTATATCAACAAAATGGTCATCCGCAATGTGCACAACAAAGAGTTGCACATCAAGAAAGCCTTCCTCCAAATTTGTAGGTATGTCACCATTCAGTCTCCCTATCTTCACAATTACCTCAAAGTCATATTCATGAATGAGCAGCAGCCATGGACATAGTTTCCCCCTAACATAAGCTTGTTGTACATCTTGAAGTGCACACCCAAAAAGTAGTGTCTGAATTTCTACAATGCATACACCATTTCTAATCCTTCACGTTCTATGGTAGAATAGTTTTTTCTGCCTTAGATAACTTTCTACTTGCAAATTCTACCGGATGACCAATATCACCTTCGCCTGGTTGGGTGATCGCAACTCCCAGTGCTATGTAAGATGCATCTACATGCATATGGAACTCCTTCTTCCAATTGAAGAACACTAAAATTGGCGCAGTGATGATTTTCTCCTTCAAAACATCCAAACTCGAAAGTCACCATCCCAGAAAAATGCCACATCCTTTCTCAACAATCTTAGCATGGGTGCAGTGATCTGTGCATATGACTTGATAAATTTCCTATAGTACCTTATGTTCCCCAACATCTTGCACACTTGATTGAAATTCTTCGGAGGCTCTAGATTAGTAATTATTGCAATTTTGGTATGGTCTACCATCAACCCTTGCTTACAGAATACATGTCCCAACAGTATC